>CM041778.1:245409348-245558527 GCA_023374045.1 Limonium bicolor
CTTGATGTTTTGAGAAGATAGGAATGAAGAGCTTGATGAGAGGAAGAGAATGGTGGTGTTTGTTTTTGATTTGGTTAAGTGAGCTAGGAAATATTGGCAATGGAAGATGGTAGTTGGTGCTGTTGCTGTAGCATCACCGTGAGAGAGAGCAAGAAGGAAGGAAGAAGACGTGGGAAATGAAGAGAAATGAGAGAATGAAGATAAGTTCTACCTTTTGGAAGATATTTGTAGTTAAAGTAAATAGTAACTTCTACTTTACTACATTACTTAGTTTTTTTTTTGTTTAGTGTGGTGAGTCACTAAGAAAACCGGCCCCCATATTAAAACAAGGGGTGTTTTAGTCTTTATTGATCAATTGTCTCACTTATAACAACATATGTTACAAACTAGCTTATTAAAGTTACTATTCATGAAAACAAGGCACATAGAAGTGAAATTTTTGATTTCCCATTGATATAGACTTCCAAATGTGATACTATATACTACACATGTTAATTAAAGAGTAATGATGGACATTTAGCCATTCAAAACTCATTTACACGACAATTTTTCAAAAACGTGCTTTAAGACTCCTTAAAGCACTTTTTGTGTTTTAACTTGTTTTCAAGCTTGGTTTTCTTTGGTAATTGATTTAGTATGTTCATTAACACATAAATAAGGTCTTGGTAAGCTTATTAGGACTTAACCAAACTTATCCCAAGCTTATAGCACATTTTCGCTCATTTTGGCTTTAAGGTATTTATTTGTGTTTTGTTTGGTTTCATTGTCTACCAAAGTTTCCTAAGGACTTAATTTGCCTTTTTAAATCATAATTGACTATTATTTAGTCTTGGTAGGTTCTTTGGGTCCTAACCAAGTTCACCCCAAGCTTAGAGCATGTTTTTGCTCAAGCTGTATCTTAGTGCTTTATTGCATTTTACTATGGTTTAAATTGTTCACTGATGTTTCTAAGGCCCTTTTTAGCCTTTACATACCATAGTTTAATGTTTAAACCATATATCAAGGTTTGGGGTATTTCAATCTACCCCCCTTAAAAGAACTTCGTCCTCGAAGTTTACACTTCCCACACATCTTGGATTAGAATACGGGGATTACTTATAGAAATAAAACTTCCATAACCAAACACACTTTACATCACAACCTCAGACTTAATGGTCCGGGTAACACATTCACATCCATACATAACATAACATATTCACAAGATAACCTCGGACTCAATGGTCCGGGTATCTTAACAACATTTACACATACATAACAACCCTTAGACTCTCTGGTCTTGGGTAACATAACACTTCTGGAACTCAAGGTCAAAATAATATTTATTACACATACCACACAACATGTCATAGCATGTATAGCAATCAAAAATATCTTTGACATACACTGTGATCCCGCAGAACCCGGTCGCGATGGACACCTTCCGTCCCCGTGTCGTTGGGAGATCAATACAATCACTTAAATTTGAAATTTTCCCTTGTGAGGTTAAGTAAGAAAACTTTAATTATGTAAAATATCTATCGACGTTTTATAAATACCAATTCAAAATCCTTTTTGAAAACACACACAACTCCAAGTCCAACTTATGCTCTTTGCTTCCTTTCTTAGCGTGGTTAATTGTGACCACTTATAGGGAGCTTCAAGAATCATTCAACCCTAATGTGATCAGCATCAGTGTCGAACTATCCTTCCACCCCAATTTGTGTTTGGCTTCCCTTGATCGCATGCAAATCAAGTTCCACCTCCCACTTCATTTTCAAGCATCAAATAAATCACTCATTTCCAATTTTCTATCTTTTTAATCATTCTAATCATGATCATACATCTCCAAGGGATAGAACTTCATCTATCAGTTATTTCCATTCACTTTAATGTTGTTACCTAGGGAATCTTAATCTCACTAGGTTCTATGTTGGTTTCATACCCTTTCATGAATCACTATATAGTATATATATACACATATATTTTATCAAAATACAACACACAGTTTTACATTTATACACTGTCGGGGTTTTGTTCCCTGGGAGTTTCTCTACTCCCCACACTTGTACTATCACACACAACTGTTAACAAATAAACACACTTATCACAATGGTATTCGCATCTTCTTTGCGCAATTACCACAATTAAACCATGAATGAATGCGTATGTTTACATAACACACACACCAATCATCAAAACAAATTATTTTGTGCTATGCACAACATAAATCACGTACACTTGTACGGTAATACACACTAAGTGGTTTTGTACTCTACCCCCCTTAAAAGGGATTACGCCCACGTAATCAATCACTAAACATTGGCTTAAAATGTTCTACCGTCGTGAAGTGTTTTAACTTCCATGCGGTCTATTAGACAATGGATTCTGATTAGAGGATCTTAACCATATTGGCGGTTTAGTCCCTAAATCAAGAATTCTCATTGGAGTTTGCTCTAACTCTTAACTGGTTTCGGTTCTGGCCCGTGAGGCTTCTAGGCGTTAATAATTAGCCATTCACTCATGTTCACCATGTACATTCAACACTTGAATCACTGGCTCACTAGTTTCTACTGCGAAACTCTAATAACTGTAGAGCTTAATTGCCCCATTTGTTATTCTTACTGTATTGTACATCCCCAATTGTCACCTTCATCTTGGTAACAATGGTTTCTCAACTGACGCATGGTATCTCTTACCGTTAGCGAATTCGGTGAGTTATAAACTTTCTATCCACTTCCATAACAATTTACTGTATACAGCTATGTATTTCACAATGATTGACTTGTTCCCTTCTAGCTTACTGTCGGTTGAGATTGAGCTACTACCTAGTGTGTAGTGCTCTCTCAGCTATTTACAACATTTGGGGTATATTCCATACCGATATTTGGCAGTTAGTGCTACAGTAGTCACTTACTGTTAATCATGTCTCCACATTTGGTTTTGTACAAATACTCTTTTATTGGTGCGGCCTTGCATTTCCTATGCATCGGCCATTATAACATTATTCCTCCACAATTAACATGTTTCCAATTCCTAGCTATCCCACTCGATCATTACTGCGCAAGTGCAATACCAAAACACTTAGTCATATAGAGTGCAGAGGCGTAAACTCTTGATAGTAAATCTCTCATGCGATTCGCAACGGAATTCACACTGAGTTCCTCATCACATAGTACTTACCACTGGCTTATTGCCCAGTCTGTTTAACATCGCTTATCTTGCATGTCCATTGAGTTTAACTCATAACTGGTCTTATCTGCCACATTATTATTCAACAACACTTATACAACGGTCGCTTACTGCGCACCGTGCTTCTTGTATAACACTAACTTACATGGTATTTACTGTCACATTAACTTCCACACATATACTTACATCATTTGTATTATGGTTCATCACTCATTTGGATGACTACTGAATGCTCCTTGAGCATTGATCATTCGAGTCACAAGCCGGCATTATTTAGCTCGGTGCTTCACTTTATACACACATACTACTAGACTAACTGCTCTCAAATAATAATAATATTGTCCATCCTTAACATATTTCTTGAGCTTGGTTCACATAACTACCGCTCCAGCGGTTTCATAGCATCGAGAGGTATCCCCACTCTTAGTGCAGTGGTTCTTTCTCCACTCTATTCACTTATATAACATAAACTTCTGCAATCAATCTAATTTACATAACACATTTTATTTGTGGCCTATAAGCCTTATTTGCCTTGAGCTGCGCTCATTGTAGGCTGTCCACACACATGTACTTCTCTGTACAACATTACATGGTTTGGATATTATATTGAGCTCCATGACAAGGTCGTTGCATTCCGTTTCCTTTCATGGGATGCCCCTTAGGTTTGTCAGTCCGTCTCCTGACAACTTATGTCTAAACTGGGTGTTAGTTTCAACCCTTGTGCTTCTGTCATGCCATTTCGTGCAACAATTATTGATGCGAACACCCTTTAAGGATTGCTCCTGGGTGTTACTAAGTTATGCCTTTACATCTGGTTCACACTTATTGGTATATTCCGTTAGCCACGCCATTTGCGTTCTTAACTGGCTTATTATCTCCTTCTGTGAAGATCAACATTTCCTGGTGTGGAGGGTGATTTTTCGGTATGAGGGGGTCCATCTAAATGGTCTGACAAGACGCCTAGATCCTAGAAATTGCCAATCTGTGGAGGGTGAAAACCCGTTATTGTGGCATCCCTCAAATACCTACTAAATCGTCCGTCTTTCCCAGAAAGCTTAAGGGGAGTGTCAATGAACACTACACCCACTCTCAATGGGCCCCACACGGACTGATGCCTCTATAAGGCGGATTTGACTAGAGTTGCCACCTAGTTTGACCTAAGGAACTAGGAAGGGAGGAGAAGGGTTCTAAGAACCGTTGGTTGACTCTAAATTTGCTGCCTATGGATAGGACTTATCTGGTCATTTGCAGAGATTCTATTGTGGGTTCGCACTGGGTTACACCCCTTAGAAGTGGCAACGACCATGACTTTGTATTGGTGCCCGAGGAATCCTCGGTCACCAATTGTCGGGATTGTCTTCTTTCAAAACCTTGTTAAAGGGATTCATTTAAAAGCCAAGAATATGATTAGGACGGGAAGAGAAAAAGAGAGCGGATGAGGCGAGCTTTTCTGCGAAGCTAGCGCCAAAAAGAGGAATAGATGAATTCGGATGAGTGTATGATGGGAGATCTGGGAAAAGTCTGAGCTCGAGTGAATAGACAAGACTTGGAGTCTGGTGGTTTGAAGTTTATGAAAGTCAAAGAAGGTTTGAGCGTTTTGAGAGATATGAGAGCCACCTTAAAGGGGAACAGGGTTTTTTGTTTGGAATGGGGTCGCACCCTGGATGGGCTGCCTACGTACTCAATTCCCTGTTGAGATCAGACCTTACATAGTTCACGGTTATTAGGAGATGCTTGAATCCTCCTGGGATGTTTGAAGATATTTGAGGTGTTTGAGATTTCGTAGGGTTCGGAGTTTTGAGAGGTTTCGGGATTGGGATGCTAGTCTGCGAGACGCTCAGGTCTGTGAGACGTTTGGAATACTCAAATGATGAAAGGAATGAGGTATCAAAGTCTGTGAGACGCTCAAGTCTATGAGACACTTGAAACCTTGAGATGTCGAAGTCTGTGAGACACTTGGATCTATGAGACGCTCGGGTCTGTGAGATGTTTGGGTCTGTGAGACATTTGAATCGTTGGGATGACAAAGTCTGTGAGACGCTCGGGTCTGTGAGACATTCAGAGTGTGTGGGGAACTAGAATTTTGGAGATGATTTGAGTCCATGAGATATTTGGAGTTTGGGGTATCTGAGATTTTGAGGAGTTTCGAAGCTTTCAACGAGCTTGAAGTTGGAATTTGAGGTTTTAGAATTATTTGGGATTGAAATGAATTTTTGATTTGAATCTGAAACGAATGAATTTATGAATTGAATTTGAATTGAGATGAATGTGAATAGAATTTGAATTGAGCTGAATTTAGAATTGAATTGAAATTGAGATTGAATTCGAAAGAATTTGAAATTGAATTGAATTTGAAAGAATTTGAAATAGAATTGAATTTGAAGTTGAATTTGAATTGGAATGAATTTTGAATTGAATGAAGTTTTGAATTGAATTAAGAATTGAATGAATTAGGTAAATTGAAATTGGACTGGAAGTGGATGGACTTCAATTGACTTCGGATTTTGATTTGGAGTAGAATTAGGTCGGATTTGGAATTGGGCCTCGAACTGGGCCTTGAATTGGGTTTCGATTTAGGCCTCAAATTGGGCTTCAATTTGGACCTCAAGTTGGGCTTGCGTTTTTGACTGTTTTTGAAATTCAATTTAACTCATTGGATTTTGAATTGATTATTGATTGTGATTTTTATTCTTATGATTATGGACTGTTTGGAAAGTTTTTTTTTATTAGGAGAGATGTCACCCACAAACAGGTACTACGACCTTAATGTGAGCGACACCTATGAATAGCCCTAGGGCTTTTCTAAAGAGACCCGCAGGAAATTGTGGGCCCATACTGTACTCACGAACATAAAAACCAGTGGGTAACCTATAGGCTATCCTAGGGTCATCCGTACTAGCCCGGTTTGACTAGCAAATGAATTTTAGGTTGGGCCGAGAATAGCTTACCCAAATAAGCCCATACATTCAATATCCAGATAGAAAAGATAGATTCGTCAAAGTAAATCATATGTTGAGGAAATGAAAACATGCCGATCGACATATCACGTGTACACTGTAGATACATAAACAGACTTTATGATTAAGAATACATGAGATACAAATCAATTCCAAATTCATCTCTCTTTTCAGCCTAAACGACAACATGAACCCAGGTCATAGAAGTCTTTTAAAAAAACCCTAAAGCTGCCGAAATAAACCTCTGTCGATGAAACAAAACTACAACAACCTACTATCATCGAAATAGAACTACAGCAACAATGTTCCTTTATCACCTTCTTTTCGGACATACTACTGAAGGAGGCAAAACAATCAGTAGCAGCCTTGAACATGCTAAACAGGATGATTAATACAAAGAGGCGAAAGGGGTAGAGGTTAACCAAGAGAAGATCAATAAAAACTATCTGCAGAGAGGAACAAATCAACACCAACAGAAAACTGGGGATGGATCAGTTTGCCAATGTAATAAGTTGCTTAAATGAAACAAGTAGATGAGGCGGGTATTACAATAGATACACAAAAACCAATGGGACAAACCCAATTCAAACGGAATCGAAGAGACAGTTGGTCTCTTCTAGATTGATGATGCATCGGCTTACAAGGGTAAATATGGCCAGAAGATTACACTTCTTCAATTACCTTCCAGTATGAGAGCTACAATGATAGCAAAAATTAGGGTGTACAGAGCTATTGGCACACAAAAGCAGTAAGACACACATCCTTTATGTTTGCACATTCTGAACCACAGGATCTATTTCCAGCATGATGTTCGTCGGTTTTGACATGTACACAGAAAGCTTGCAGGTTGAACAAATAAATAGACTATAAAGGCAGGGCGATGCCAACTTCAGGTAAAAAAGAAAGACCGATGACAGCTTAAATAACGAACAACATCAGAAATATGAAACCGGATATGACAAAGCTGAAGATAAAAAAACTGCCGGAATATCTTAATACCATTCGGAATTAGCATGCTACTCGAGAATCTGAATTTTTAGAACTAAAACCTTACGAAACACCCGAGATGGAAATAGCGGGCGAGAAGAAAACACGACACCAGCATTTGAAACCCGATGGAGTCGTTTATTAAGCTAACACCCTCATGTCGGGTCAGTCTTATGACGAATGGAGAATGACGGGAAGCAAAAGAGATCAAACCGACTGTGAGCTTGTTTGTGCGAAAATTGGGATTCCGGAACAAGGGGATAAATGTTCAAAGATTTTTCGATGAGATGTGGTTTTAGTGGTGGTGATTTCTGGGTTCTTGGTAGATCGGTGTAGTTTTTTTTCTTTGCAAACGAGGTCGGAGTTGAGAGAGTAAGCCAGCGGGAGACATTCGATCGATGGAGGTGTTGGGAGCTATTGTCGGATGAGGAAGAAATTCGATGGACTTTTCTGTGGAGCCGATCGAAGTTAGGGTTTCTCGTAGATGAAGAAAAATGATTGAGCAAAGAAGAAGATGGTGGTTTACGAATTCAAGCGGAGGTGCTGGCTTTTGTTTCTGAATTCCCGAGGTTGAAGAAAGGCCGAGGAAACGTTTTGAGTATATTGAGAGCAAACAGGAACTTCCCAACAGAGAAACAAATCGGTGAGTGTTTGTCGGCTGGCTCTTCTTGTATGACTACTGTAGGGTTTTTTTTAGATGTTATTAAATAGAGGCATGACAACAACTAGCAACTAGGGTTTTTGCTGTTTGGGCAATGAACGGATGGACTGGTCTACGGGTCTGATTGACCGAGGAAAGAAGGAAAAAAATGGGTGCAAAAACAAACCCTAAGCAAGCTTGCACCAGGATTTGAACCTAGGACTTCCAGCGTTTTCACAATCACAGTAACCAGTTATACTAAAATGAATTCCATAAAAACACTATCATTTTTAATGGAAAAATTGGAGTTACACAAAAGAGTTTAATCTAATAAAATGAATTGGTTTGTTAATTTAGGGCCATGAAATAAAAAATGTGTATGATAAAATACAAAGCATAATAAAGCATTAAATAACGAAATACCATAATAACGGATACATGCAATAGTACTAATATGACGGAAGTAAAAATACAAGTGAATATCTTAAAAATGGAAACTGAGTCAACTATGCACGAATAGCAGCAAATAAGATAGAAAAAAGAAGTAACAAAATAAAATGAGGTGAGAGTGAGTTAAATCGAATTGGCGACATAACGACATATGTACATAAAATGATGAAAATGATTCTAAAAGTAATAACGATAAAAGCAAATAAAAACAAGTACTAATGAAGGAAATGCAAGTAAATGTATCAATGAAGTGAAATGAGATAAAATAAACAAGTAACCAAATTAAAACGAATAGGGGAATAAAGAAGCAAATAAAACATAACCAACTAATATGCAATAAATCAAAAATGAAATGGTAAAATAAGTAAACAACGAAAAGGGATGGGTTTGAAAACGGACGCTTTAAAAATTGATTTAAAAATTTGTTATAAAATGGCAGTTTCGTTTTGGTATGCACATGAATAAGTTTTGAACAGAAAGGGGACGACCCTCTTATTTTATTTATTTATCTGAATTTTTTTTTTGGATTATTTTTACGGGGTGAGAATTTTTGGTGTCTACAGATGGCTCCCCTTGATTCAATTTTGCAAGTCCTTGTAGAATTGGATCAAGGTTGAGAGGGCCCAAAATTCTCACAACGGTTTTTTGGTGCTTTGGGATGCGACCGTGAGGAAGATAATGTATGAATGCGACAGGAAATGATATGATAGCTGAATGCACGAGGACTTATTACGAGCCTCGACTGGACCTCTAGAAATCCAGTCCTACGACTTATGTCGAGCCTAGAATGCTAACAATAGATTGGTTTGGGGTGCACGAGGACTTAGGAATGCCTTAACTGGACCTCTTGACATCCAGTCCTAGGACTTATGACGAGCCTAGAATGCAATTGGAAGTACGAGGACTTAGGAGAGCCTCAACTAGACCTCTTGACATCTAGCTATAGGACTTATGACGAGCCTATAATACTTTGGTTGTGTACCGTACTAGTAGCATAATAGCTACCTAGCAGGCGGATCTGAAACGATCTCGCACTAGTAGCGTAATAGCTGCCTAGTGGAGGAAAAGTGGTGGGACCGTACTAGTAGCGTAATAGCTGCCTAGCAGGTGGATATGAGACAATCTCGTACTAGTAGCGTAATAGCTGCCTAGTGGAGGAAAAATGTTGGGACCGTACTAGTAGCGTAATAGCTGCCTAGCAGGCGGATGTGCAACGATCTCGCACTAGTAGCGTAATAGCTGCCTAGCGGAGGAAAAATATTGGGATCGTACTAGTAGCGTAATAGCTGCCTAGTGGGTTATGAAGTGAACGATCTCGCACTAGTAGCGTAATAGCTGCCTAGTGGAGGAAAAAAGGCGAGACCGCACTAGTAGCGTAATAGCTGCCTAGCGGGTTATGAATTGGACGATTTCGCACTAGTAGCGTAATAGCTAGCTAGTGAAGGAAAAAAGCGGGACCACACTAGTAGTGTAATAGCTGCCTAGCAGGTTATGAAATGAACGAACTCGCACTAGTAGCGTAATAGCTGCCTAGTGGGTTATGAAGTGAACGATCTCGCACTAGTAGCGTAATAGCTGCCTAGTGGAGGAAAAAAGGCGAGACCGCACTAGTTGCGTAATAGCTGCCTAGCGGGTTATAAATTGGACAATTTCGCACTTGTAGCGTAATAGCTGCCTAGTGAAGGAAAAAAGCGGGACCACACTAGTAGCGTAATAGCTGCCTAGCGGGTTATGAAATGAACAAACTCGCACTAGTAGCGTAATAGCTGCCTAGTGGGTTATGAAGTGAACGATCTCGCACTAGTAGCGTAATAGCTGCCTAGTGGAGGAAAAAAGGCGAGACCGCACTAGTAGCATAATAGCTGTCTGGCGGGTGTAAAATGAAATGCGATCGCACTAGTAGCGCAATAGCTGCCTAGCGGGTGTGGAGATGTGTTAGATAGTGAGCAAATTTTGTGGGTATATGTAGATGATATGTGATGTGAGGTGATTAACCAATGTATTAATTGAATTAAACTCCCTGTTTGTGGATGTAGGTTTTTGTGTGAGCAGATGGCTCTATAGTAACATCAAAACCTCGGGATGGCTCCGGTATGGCTCCAGCATGGCTTCAAGGATCCGAGATGGCTCCAGCATGCGTTGATGGCTCCAGTATGCGCTGATGGCTCTGGTAGGCACTGATGGCTCCGGTGTGACCAATGGTCTCGGGGTGGTTGGTGGGTTTGACCTGGTTGGTGATTTTGTGGCAGTTTGTGGGCTTTGATTTGCCTTGAGATTTTTATTTTTGAGTGGCTTGATGGCTCCGATGATGGATTTATTGTTGTTTGACGGGATTTGTTGTGGACTTGTAGTGGGTGAATGGTCCCATCATGGTTCTAGGATTTTCATGGATGGCTCCGGGATGACCTTGTGCTGATTGAGCATGACTACACTTTGGTTGGTTCACTTTGATGACACCGAGGAGAAAAGGGAAGTTTTCGCCTTTGATGTGGTCGCACCCTGGACGGGCTGCCTATGTACTCAATTCCATATTGAGATCAGACCATACGTAGTTCGATCCTCTGTGGGCGAGGCTTTAATGATGAATCGGCTCCAGTATGGTTCAGAGGTGGCTCCTGTATGGCTCTCTGCTCTTGGGATGGCTTCTGGATAGCTCTAGGAATGGTTCCAATGTCTGAAAATGGCTCTCGTATTGTTCTCAAACTGTTGGGGAGGCTCCCGCATGGCTCCAGGAATGCTCTGGAATGGTTTCTGCATGGCTTTCGAATGGCTCTTGTACGATCTCGGTATGGCCTTGGGATGGCTCCAGGTTTAACTTCTTTTGATCGGGAATTGAGCTTCAATAACTGCAACTGAAGTCGACTTTCAGTGAGACTAGGCAGAGTACTTACAAATCGGATGCTGATGATGAATTGGTTATGATGCATGCAGATATTAAATGTCGGATACGATGCAAAATGCATATGCAATTTTTGGAGAGAAGGTATGGCCTTATCTTTATTAATATGAGGTTTACGAATATAAGACATCTTTGTTCGATCTTGAGTGATTGTTCAACTGGAATGCGTGAATCACTTTCCTCTCATGGAGGGATATGGGTCAATCTCTTGTGAGTGTGGTTGTGTGTGCTAATGGTGTGATGATGCTCTTCATGCACGGAGTAGTATTTTCCTTAGAATTTCATTCGAGGTTCTGAACTTTCCGATCCTTACAAATTCCTCACCTGCAATGGGTTTAGATGTTTATGATTTGGTGCTTCGATCAAAGAGTCACTCGTACTCAGAAGACCTTGTGGGTTAAGGTCACACTCATTCGCTCGTGGTCCCTTTAGTATGACAGGACATGTTGATAACAAGTACGAAGCTTATGATTCATGTTTCGGATCCGATACTTTCAGTTAACGCTCACCAACTAACAAGTCAGAGGTCTTTTATTGGGTTATAACGGGGTTGAGGGGTAAGATGTATGTCACATGGGACCGGAGGATTTGTTTAGGAATTGTGGAGCTTTTGTGCAATAGAGGACATGTTTCGCCTTTGCCATGGGTGGAATGATCAGACGGGTTTAGATAACCCCTTATCGGTTTCTTCGGGACATCACTGGTCCTTTTGGTTTGGATTTCTCCTTCTTGCCTCTTCTGGCTTATGATTTGAACTTTCTTCTCATTTTTGTATTTTTGAAATTGCGTTTGACTCATCAACTTTCTCAAGCATTCTTTGCTTTGTAATTTGGCTTTCAGCTTTGGAGTTGCATTGACTCATCGATCTTCTTGAGCATTTTCAGTGTTCTTTTTTGGTGTTTAACTTTGGAGTTGCATCGACTCACTGATTTCTTTGGACATTTTTGTTTGTTGTTCTTGTGAAAGATGGTGGGGGAGAGACCATGGCTCCGGCTCTTTTGAGATCCTCTATTACGAGGGAAAGTAAGTATATGTACGTGCGTTGGCATGTTGTGGAGTTTTTGAAGATTAAGTTTTTTTTTCATGAAAGGCTCAGCGGGGCCCACTAAAGGATTATGTACAGGGCAGTCAAAGCTTTTTGGTTTTGTGGAGATTTTTGTTCCTAAGTGCCTCGTCATTCTCATTAGTCAATAATTGTTTTCTTACTATTCTCGGATCTTTGCATGAATCACAGTTCGTATCATGTTTATCGACATTTCTCTCACTACGATTTGTGCCTCTCCATGTGCTGAAGGAGTGCACATGTCGCTCGTGGTTTTACCTCCATTGGCTCTCTCTATCTTCCCACGTCACTCAGTGGATTGTCCAGTATCTTCATTTGAAATTCTAGGGAAAATACCACTCTTCGCATCCTACTCACTTGGTTCGTGGTGCTGATTTTGATTAGACCCTTGTGTTCATTGACGGGTCGAGAGTATAGTGGTTCACACACTCTATTCAATCAATCTCTTATGATTTTTTCCAAAGATGTCGTTTCGATAAGGAGGTATGCAAATGCAACTATCTACAATGCCATTTATTGTAGTAATATGAAATTGCTATGTATAGGATGGATGAAATGATGAAAATGATGATGGGAATGGTTGGTTTTCAACTTCGACTGCAGTGCATGAACAATAAGATGATGACTAGTCTCGCTTGAGTCGGTCATAGCTGATGGTCTTATGAAACTTGTCCCGTCATTATTGGCTCTATGGATGGTCTTGGCTTTCAAGTCCGATGTGAGACAAGCTATGATGTTCGACAGGTGGTTGGCTTCTGGGTTTTGGACTTTTAAGGAGTGACAACTTCTGCATGGTGGCCCCGTAATACGATAGAGAGTATGACATCCTTCTCTTTTTCATAACTTCTCTTTTTTGATGAAGAGGAGACAATTCTTTTCAAGCAATTACAGTAAATGTGAACAAAAGCAAAGACTTTCTACAACTACGACTGTTAGCTAAGAAAATCATGATTTTCAACTTGGTGACTTTTCAGGAAAAAGAACAGAAGTATCTTCCTTGGCCTAGAACATATGTTGCATTCCTAGTGCGGAGACGTTTCCCCTGTCTATCAACTCTTGAATTGCATCCTTTAGTGTGGTGCACTCGTCGGTGGCGTGCCCCCAGATTCTGTGATAGTCACAATACTCATGCAGGTGAGGCCCAAGCTTCTTAATTCGTGATCTTGTGTTGAAAAGTGCTAGATGACCCCCCTCAACTAGTATTTTCAATGCTTTGCTGAGTGACATTCCCGAATTTGAAAGTTGTCCTTGTGAGCTTTGTCCAAGTGGACTATCCTTCTTTTCCATTATTTCTTGTTGCTCAATCAATTTGATTTCAGTGTCCTCCATAGCAATTACGGCCACCATCAATCGTTTGAACTCACAAATGCCTAGGTATTTGCAGACTGTTAATTTCTGAGTGGTTAAACTGGTGTAAAATTAAAAGAAAAGAAATTAAAAACTCAAATTATAAACGTCGGGCTGCAAACAAATCCCGATCGTAGTTAGTAAAACAAGTGTCGTATCCACAGGGAGATTGTTCAATTTATCCTAGTCTTGGTAGTTACTTAAAAACTGTAAAAAGGGGTTTAGCCGGAGGCAAGCTTGATTTGTTGTTGATCAGTGCAAATATAATAAAAACAGTAAAAAGGTGAATTAATTGATGTGAATGGAAAAATGTATCCTAGGATAGCGGGGGAACTTCCTAAATTACTTAAACATATTTATAACCCTGTCTCAATTATTTATTACCTATTAGAGTTAATAATTGTCAGTTACGAACTCTTAATAAAAGCCTTAATATTTTCCTGCTCAGTCCGGAGTGTAAATACTAAGATTAATTCCTTTGTGGTACCTAGACTATCTCAAAATCATGTGTTGATAGTTACCAAATAAATGCAGTCGTTTGTCGCGCAAAGCATTTAGCAATTTTAGTTGAAAGAAATTAAAACAAGTTAAAATAAGAGAGACAGGTGATAAATATTAATTTACGTAATATTAGAAATCAAACCCCCATCCTAGGATACAAAAGAAATTTACTCAGACATAACCGTAGATATGAAGGTAGCACAGACAGATTTTGACATTATTTCAGAGGAGGAACTGGTCTGCTCTCGCTCTCACTGCTGCTCTTCTATTTCTTTAGTTACTGCGTGAGTGTGGACTGTTGTGGTGATACGGGAGGAATATAAGTGAAAGCGAATGGATGAGTGTGGTGAAAATATTCTTCAGACTCCCGTCGTGCGTGGTGTGTATTTATGCAGTTAAGGTGGTGGATTTATATAGAGGTTTGGATCCGTACGAATTTGATTGCAGATGAAGAAGAGCATTGATCGCTTCATTTATTGCTTCCTTCATTGATTGCAGGGGACAGAGCGTGTGCAGAGTAGATGGATAAGTTGCAGACGGCGCGAGTTGCAGAAGTCGGCGAAGGCAAGTTGCAGACGGCGCGAAGAAGAAAACTGTCGCGCGCGACTGATATTAGTCACGTCCGCTTTCGTACCTCTCTGTTGTCCGCATGACAACCAGGCGGTTGCCTTCATTTGTTGGTCCGGGTCTTGGGACTGAGGTTAGGTCCCGGACCATGTCTCTTCTAACGCCCGAGAGTTCCATTTCACTTGTTGGTCCGGGACTTAGGATGGTGATAAAGTCCCGGACCATATATTTGTTTCAGCCGTTGGTTCTCAATTGTTGTGGTCCGGGACTTAAGTCTTGGAACAAGTCCCGGACCATGTGTTGAAATCAGCCGATAGTTTCTTCATATGTTGTCCTAGCTTTGAAGGTTTTAACCAAGCTAGGACATGACTTCAAAACCCTCTAAAATCTTCGTTCTGACTCCGTTTTCTGAGCCGTTTGCGTCTATGTGTTCGTCTCTTCGTCTACTTCACTCCCGGCTTGGTTTTCCTCATGTTAAACCAATAATTTGTGAGATAAACAATAAAACATAAACTAGAGGAAAACTAACCGAAGTGGAGAAATGAGCAAGAAAAGTGCTAATATTATATATAAAATACACCTATAAATCATGCTCATTTGGACACTTATCAGTATTTGAGCTGACATTGGTACTCTTCTCTCAGGCCGGAAATAACCATTTGTACTTGTTCCTCCTCAGTGGGTCGATTATTCATTTGCCCAGCCTTCACCCTCCATCGTTCTACAAATTCCCTCACAGTTTCACCAGGGGTTTGGCGGGTGATTTCTAATTCTCTGCGTGTAACTTCATAATGAAAGTTACCACCGTATTGGGTGATAAATTCGAAGTACAAATGGTTATTTCCGGTAAGTAGATTAAATAGTTGTTCCTCCTCAGTGTTAAACATTTGTGCACAAAATGTCACCGAAAGGGGCACACTCCCCCACACTTAAATTGAACAATGTCCTCATTGTTCACTAGAAAAACAAGGGAAGGTTTCAGAAGATTTTTCGGTAAGTAGATTAAATAGAGATAACACAAAGGTCACAAATAAACATTTCAGCACATAAACGCTCCTCTGCATTTTTTTTATTTAATAATAAAGGCACAATTAAAGAAACTGGTACTCCCCTGATATTTATTTTTGCTGGCGTGTATTGGACTTCCCCCACACTTGAGCTTCAGCCTCAAGTAGCGTAGCTTGGTTGCGGTGTAGTCATGAAATTGCACCTGCATAAGACACTAGAAGCAACCATACTAAAAACGGGGTTAAGAGTTAGCAAAAACAAAATTAAAGGGAACCTGAAAATTAAAACAGCATAAAAGCATATAAAAGATAAGTTCGTCCGGGTTGCCTCCCGGAAAGCTGCCCTTCTTTAACGTCTTTGGCTAGACGCTTTTTCGTTAGATCGATCCTGGGGGGTGGTTATGAGGAGTAGATCCAAAGCATGACTCGATGGTTTTTTTGAGAGTCCACCTGGATGCATGTTTTCTTTTCTTATCCCGCTCTTCGTCCGGGATTGGTGGTGGTATCTCTGTAATAGACATGCCGTCTGGAAGGGTAATAAACAGAAGTGGGGATGATGGTGATTGAGTGTCCCTTACGAACTTGAGATCTTTGGATTTGCTATCTGGAGATCTTCCTGATGCAAACTCCAGCTTTTCGTTATAAGCTGAAGGGTGATTTTCCCCTGGGCTACCCAAATGTGCACATCGGCTGTGGCAAGGAATGGTCGTCCAAGGATGAGAGGTGTAGTGGGTTCTCTTCGAGTCGAGAATGACAAAATCGCATGGGAAGTATAAGTGCTCCACTTTAATGATAACATCCTCCACCACTCCGCTTGGGTATGTTACCGAACCATCTGCCAGTTGCAGGGTCATCTTGGTCTTTTTCATCTCTCCAATTCCCAACTTTTTGAAAGTGGAGAGGGGCATCAAATTAATGGAGGCACCTAGATCGCATAGGGAGTATGGAAATGAGGTGCTACCAATTGTGACTGGAATGGTGAAGCTGCCCGGATCATTGCATTTTGAAGGTAGTGGTTTTTGTAGAGTAGCTGAGCAAGCTACATTGAGAGGTACCGTACCGACTTCGGCCAATTTAGTTTTGTTGGATATGAGGTGTTTGAGGAATTTGGCATAGTTTGGCATTTTGGCAATGAGGTCAACAAACTGTATATTGACGTTTAGCTGTTTCAGCATTGCCAGAAACTTACCATATTCATTATCCAATTTCTGCTTCTGGAGTTGGTGAGGAAATGGCATAGGCGGTTCTGGTGAAGATGGTTTTGAAGCTGGGGGAATAGTGAGGACGCTTGGAGATGTCTTTTCTGCTGGGGCCTCAGCTTTTTCTTCACTATCCTCTTTGGATTCTTCTGACCTTGGCGGGATGTGAATCTCGTCGGTTCTCTTACCGCTTCTCAAGGTTATTGCTTTAACCTCTTCTTCTTCTTCTTCAAAGTCGAGCTTTTCATTTTTATAACCGGCCACCAAGTGCTCAAGGTAGGTATTCTCAGATTGAATGCGATTATTATAGACTTTGGCGGTGCTCTCAAGTTCAGCTACATTCCTTTTGGAAGTTTCGATTGCCACAACCCACTCTTGGAGGGAAGGGTGTAGTTCTGGAATCGTAACTGTTTTAGCCACCTCCATCTTTTCTTCATCGTGCTCCTTCACATAGATGCACTTGGCTTGCTCTCTTGGATTTGGTTCATTTTGGCTGGGGAGAGCCCCTGGCGGTCTTCGAGCAAGATGTTCTGCAAGTTGATTGAATTTACCTTCGATTTTCTGGTTGAAGGCTTCTTGCGCAGAAAGCTGGTTTTGAGTTATGGACATGAAACCTTTCATCATCTCTTTGAGTTCTGCGTTTGGATCAACAGAGGATGAAGATGGTTGTTGTTGTTGTTGTTGGAAACCTGGAGGGGCACCTAGTGCTCTATAACCCATATTAGAGTTTGGTTGGGGTCGGTTACCCTGATAGGTATTGGAATTGTTGTTCTGCCCTCCTTGGTTCTGATCATTATTTTTCCATGAGAAATTCGGGTGATTTCTCCATGGATAGTTGTTGTTGATGTTATTGTTGTAGGAATTACCGGGGCGGTTTCCTATGAATTGTACTTCCTCGTACTGGCCTTTGCCTTCGCATTGATGAGTTTCATGAGGACCGGCGCATATGACACATCGTTCTGTAGGTGGAACTGGTGGTGAACTTGTAGGTGGGAAGCTATTGTTTTTACAATTTCGTTTTGTGATGTTTTAGCTTTTCCACCATCTTTGCAAGGGACGAGATCTGGCTGATAAATGATCTGTAGGCTCAACGTGGAGTAGGCCTGCTGCTCGTGGCGTTCTTCCCTTGGATCTCGTCCACTGTCTGTATTGCTCGTCATGGTTTCGAGAAGGTCCATTCCTTCTTTAGGAGATTTCATCATGAAACTTCCTCCTGCAGAGGAATTGACGAGTAGTCGGTTCCCATCATCCAGACCGTTGAAGAATGACAGGCAGAGGGATTGATCGTCAAGACCATGGTGGGAACATTCATTAGCATATCTTTGAATCTGTCCCATGCGTCGTACAACTTTCTCCCG
Organism: Limonium bicolor; assembly: GCA_023374045.1. Classification (NCBI taxonomy): domain Eukaryota; kingdom Viridiplantae; phylum Streptophyta; class Magnoliopsida; order Caryophyllales; family Plumbaginaceae; genus Limonium; species Limonium bicolor. The sequence goes on from CM041778.1 coordinate 245,427,492, forward strand.
GCTCTGACAGAAAGTATTGATTTCACCGATCAATTGCCTCGTTCTACTGGTTGGGTAGTATTTGGCAAGGAATTTTTGGGCCATTTGTAGCCATGTGGTGATTGATCGGGAGGGAAGGCTTCGGTACCACCGTTTGCTGAATCCGATAATGAGTGAGGAAAAGTTGTAGTCGGATTCTTTCTTTGACATTGCCGGTTTGGCCAAAGAATTGCAGAAGTCTAGGAAGAGACTCAGATGATTTGGGGCTTCATCTGGGTTCGCTCCACTAAACTTGCCTAAATCCCGGACGGCGGTGATGTAATGGGTTTTGAAAACCCATCGTCCGGCTTCTTGTGGTGTTAGTTCGGGGAGAACTATGGCTGATGCTCTTCCTTCGGTGTTCGGTTGGTGGTAATCGGATAGAGCACGGTGTTCTGGTTGATTTGCCTGGTCTATTTCATTTATAACTTCGTTATTGGCCATGGCTTGGTTTCTCAGGTTTCTTTGTGCTTGAAATAAAGTACGCTCGGGTTCGGGGCTCGGACTGATTGGTGGAGAACCTCGGGTTCGAGTGTTTGGCATGCACAGAAGATAACTTGTGGTTTGTGAGAAACTGCAAAATTAGTTAGTAAATAAAATAAGAAAAGCAGAGATATTGGTTAGGCTGATAAACGTTAGGAGTTAGTGTACTGGAAATTACAAGTTAGAAGTTAGAGACAATGGAAAGAAATGACAGAAAATTGAAATGACAATGGAAAGAAATGTTAAGGACAATGGAAATTAAATGTTAAGGACAATGGAAAGAAATGACAGGAAATTTTAAGTTAGTAGTTAGGGACAATGGAAAGAAATGACAATGGAACGAAATGACAATGGAACGAAATGACAATGGAACGAAATGACAATAATATTAAGAAGTTAGAAGTCCGAAGTCAAATGTCCAAGTCAGGTCAGAAGTCCGATGTCCAATTTAGATGTCCAAGATTAACAATTTTAATAGTATTAACAGATTAATATAATATAGCGAGTGAACTACCGGAAACTAGGGAAATTGATGGAATCAATCTCCCCGGCAACGGCGCCAATTTGCAGACTGTTAATTTCTGAGTGGTTAAACTGGTGTAAAATTAAAAGAAAAGAAATTAAAAACTCAAATTATAAACGTCGGGCTGCAAACAAATCCCGATCGTAGTTAGTAAAACAAGTGTCGTATCCACAGGGAGATTGTTCAATTTATCCTAGTCTTGGTAGTTACTTAAAAACTGTAAAAAGGGGTTTAGCCGGAGGCAAGCTTGATTTGTTGTTGATCAGTGCAAATATAATAAAAACAGTAAAAAGGTGAATTAATTGATGTGAATGGAAAAATGTATCCTAGGATAGCGGGGGAACTTCCTAAATTACTTAAACATATTTATAACCATGTCTCAATTATTTATTACCTATTAGAGTTAATAATTGTCAGTTACGAACTCTTAATAAAAGCCTTAATATTTTCCTGCTCAGTCCGGAGTGTAAATACTAAGATTAATTCCTTTGTGGTACCTAGACTATCTCAAAATCATGTGTTGATAGTTACCAAATAAATGCAGTCGTTTGTCGCGCAAAGCATTTAGCAATTTAGTTGAAAGAATTAAAACAAGTTAAAATAAGAGAACAGGTGATAAATATTAATTTACGTAATATTAGAAATCAAACCCCCATCCTAGGATACAAAAAAATTTACTCAGACATAACCGTAGATATGAAGGTAGCACGACAGATTTTGACATTATTCAGAGGAGAACTGGTCTGCTCTCGCTCTCACTGCTGCTCTTCTATTTCTTTAGTTACTGCGTGAGTGTGGACTGTTGTGGTGATACGGGAGGAATATAAGTGAAGCGAATGGATGAGTGTGGTGAAAATATTCTTCAGACTCCCGTCGTGCGTGGTGTGTATTTATGCAGTTAAGGTGGTGGATTTATATAGAGGTTTGGATCCGTACGAATTTGATTGCAGATGAAGAAGAGCATTGATCGCTTCATTTATTGCTTCCTTCATTGATTGCCGGGGATAGAGCGTGTGCAGAGTAGATGGATAAGTTGCAGACGGCGCGAGTTGCAGAAGTCGGCGAAGGCAAGTTGCAGACGGCGCGAAGAAGAAAACTGTCGCGCGCGACTGATATTAGTCACGTCCGCTTTCGTACCTCTCTGTTGTCCGCATGACAACCAGGCGGTTGCCTTCATTTGTTGGTCCGGGTCTTGGGACTGAGGTTAGGTCCCGGACCATGTCTCTTCTAACGCCCGAGAGTTCCATTTCACTTGTTGGTCCGGGACTTAGGATGGTGATAAAGTCCCGGACCATATATTTGTTTCAGCCGTTGGTTTCTCAATTGTTGTGGTCCGGGACTTAAGTCTTGGAACAAGTCCCGGACCATGTGTTGAAATCAGCCGATAGTTTCTTCATATGTTGTCCTAGCTTTGAAGGTTTTAACCAAGCTAGGACATGACTTCAAAACCCTCTAAAATCTTCGTTCTGACTCCGTTTTCTGAGCCGTTTGCGTCTATGTGTTCGTCTCTTCGTCTACTTCCACTCCCGGCTTGGTTTTCCTCATGTTAAACCAATAATTTGTGAGATAAAATAAAACATAAACTAGAGGAAAACTAACCGAAGTGGAGAAATGAGCAAGAAAAGTGCTAATATTATATATAAATACACCTATAAATCATGCTCATTTGGACACTTATCAGTATTTGAGCTGACATTGGTACTCTTCTCTCAGGCCGGAAATAACCATTTGTACTTGTTCCTCCTCAGTGGGTCGATTATTCATTTGCCCAGCCTTCACCCTCCATCGTTCTACAAATTCCCTCACAGTTTCACCAGGGGTTTGGCGGGTGATTTCTAATTCTCTGCGTGTAACTTCATAATGAAAGTTACCACCGTATTGGGTGATAAATTCGAAGTACAAATCTTGGCTAGACTTTCCGTTTAGATCCAGGCCCATAATCCAAGAGTAAGCAGGTCCCTGTAAGTAGAATCTAAAGCATGCAGCCTTCAGCTCATTAGATAAACCATGCAGATCCATGAGCTTATCATATTTGTCAACGTGATGCCTTGGGTTACCAATTCCTTCATACTTCTCCATTTCGGGCAGACTCAAGCCTTTAGGTAAACGAGCTTCAGCATACGGATTAATCGGTTCCCAGCCCACTGGTTTAAAACGTTGGATTAGTTTCCACTCTTGCAATTCCATCCTCAGCTCTTGCCTTAGTTCTATCATTGAGATCGCCTTGGGATCAAATTTTTGGATGAAGGTAGAGGCTATCTGAGGGTGGCTATCATCAAAGGAATGGGAAAATGGGATTGTTGCTCGTGGGTAAGGATATTGGCCAGGCTTTGATGACTGGGGGTGCGTTTGCTGTGAAGGAACTTGTTCTTGTGTGGGTGAGGAGATGCTTAGGTCGGGACTTACAATGAGTGAGGATGAGGGTTGGGGATTTCCTCCATTATGGATGATTTGTGACTGCAGTCTTCCCAGAGAGGCAACTGGGGTTCTCAGAGCTGAACTGCATACAGACGAAGGAGGCGTGCTTGGCATTGCTCGGGTTTGGACAGAGAGAGTGTGCGGGTCCATCGCTTGAAACTTATAAGCATCATATGCAGAGTAAGTTGGAGACTCCTTGCAACTGCTATCCGACTCTGAATAGGCCTCTGTTATTTTTCTTGGGCACATTCTCCTGTCCTCAAGTTTTTCCAAGTCAGCACTAAGGTCATGGGTCAATCCCTCATGAACAAACCGACTTTTGACTACTTGATTGCTTCGGGGTGCTAGCTCCATCTTTGTGCCATTGCTTTAAGTGGGTTGGTCTTCTTTCTTTTCAGTTACTGACTGTCATAAACACCTGCACGCACAAGGATTAGAATGAAAGAGAAAAGATAATGTCAGTATGCTCCATTAAAAAATGTGGTTCTGTGATGCGTGTGAATGATTGTTGGGGCAAAAACAACTTTCATTCGTTTTGAAAATTCTTTTGCGAAATGCTGCCTGAATGTTATGGACATGAGCACTTGCAAAGTGTCATCTTGTCTTGTTTCTTCTTTTCATCAAGAAAACTAGGTTTTAGAAAAACCATTTTGAAAACACGTGTTTTCGAAGTGGTGGATTTCCTCAGTATGAATTTTTATGCTCAGTCACTCGCAAATAAGGTAGGGACTGGGGGAACCCTATACACATTGATCTAAATAAATTCAAAGGGAATGTACAACCTATACACAAAGTCTATTCAGAAATTGACAAGAGAGAAAAGAATGCTAGGGGAAAACCTATACATCAATTCTGAAAGTCATTAAATGGGGGAGTTTGAGCTTAAAAACTTCTCCGAATTCTTCTGCTTCATCTTTGAGCTTCTGACTGGCAGCTCATTCATGTTTAGGCTTCTGATTGGCCACTCGTTCGTCTTCGGGATCTTTACCGGCTACTCACTCGTCTTCTGGCTCTTGCAGCGAAGTGGTATTGTGATCAAACAAAACCGGTTGGTGTTCTTCTAACTCTCAAAAATTTTGAACTCGAACAATCATTGCTGGTCTTCATGTCGCTTGACTCGGGTTGGTGCACCTCTGATTTTCGGTTCAAACAGCAGTTGTTGATCTTCATGCGTTCCATCTGCTCCGACGAGGGAACTAAGGGGCGTTTTTTGAGAAAGGAAAGGTGAATGTTCGAGCACAAGTTCTTTGTGTAAATCCACCACTTATGTGAAAACACAAATGACTAGTACGTACGCTCCACGATAATGACCGCTGCTCTTGAAGGTGGGTTGAACTTCAAAAATAGCGGGTCGCAACATGGGGACTAAATCATTTATTTTGAAATACGTTTATGAAAATCAACTTTGAAAATTGTTTTGAAAAACAAGTTTGAGATAATATCCGTGAAAAATGTTGTTTAAAATTTATTTGTAAAAAGCATGTTTTTGAAATCTATTTTTGAAATGAAATTTATGAGAAGTATTGTTTGAAAATCATTTATAAACAGTAGATTTTTGAAATTTGTTCTTTGTAAACCGCTTGACAAAGTTTATTTTTTGGAATACTTTGATTGAAATCAATTTTGAAAACTATTTTGGAAATAACAATTTTGAAATCATTAGAGATGAACGACTTTGAAGATATTTCATTAGAGTGTTGGACATGATTCATTTTCTGATTTTTGCTCATTTTTGAAACATGATCACACATAGATTTAAGTGTAAAATAAAAATCGTGGCTGATTTATGTGGAGCTGAGTGCGAATGATTGGGATAATCACCTTCCAGGTCAATCAATGCTTCCATACCACCGGGGGAACCGTCATCCCTTCACTGTTCATCTCTCGGGATTTATCTCTATTATGCCTTGTGGGGCACGCCATCGAGAAAGACCGGAGTGCTTAAGTTCGAAAGGTCAGGATACCCGAAGTGATACAGTCACATGAGCCACGGCCGGTGATTATCACAACATACTCACTTTTCGGAAAACTTGGGGAAGTACTGCATGGGGTCGGGTCTCCCGTTGTCTGCACGGTCAGGTGTGTCTAAAGTCCAAATTATTCACTGACTACGTTGTGTCGTGTATGGGTATCCGGTAAATACGGGATCCTATATGGACGTGTAGCGTGACATCAGGCTTTAGAGACACCCGTGGTGCAGAGGACACTTGGAGAACTGAGCCCATGCAATCTTCAGGGTAATGCAAAGGGTGGTCAGACAGGCGGCATACAAGGGGGGTGACTACCCATAAACCCATCCTAGACACGGGACTAGGCAGCTGGACACTGAAGGCTCAGAGTTCACTATATGCTGGCTTCGACTCGAAAAGGTAAGTGTTGAAGGATCATGAGTTTTCAAGGCGTAGATACTACGATCATACCGCCTCGTGTCCATAGTCCTTACTACGAAGGGCATCTGCTCATGGGGAATCAATTGTGGACCAATGTTTATCCCGACCGCAAATATCAAGGGTGACACAGAGGAATGCATGTCCTAAGCTACCCTATGCACCCACCTCAGGACTATTCCTAACAGTTCAATATCACAACCAAAAAGCGATAAATAAATGCGCGGGTAAAGAGAGGGAAGGAGTTAGACCCCTAATGGGCCCACCTACCTGAAGTTCCTGCAAGTTAGTCTAGCATAATCACGCAATTATGTAGCAAGCAAAGCGCGGATGGCAAGCAAAGTCAAGTATAAGCTACACACTCTCATCCTAACTATCCTCACCAATCACACTCTAAGTGTGGAATAGAGTAATCCTAAAGGCTTGGAATAAATCTCTAGAAGGTTTTGAAAGAAGTGGGGAAGTCCCGACAATTTTGAATGGAGTTCAGTCTTCCTTGAGTTTGAGAAAAACTTACTCAAGTTTTCCCCAGCAGAGTCGCCATTCTGTGGCGGGTGATTTTTCGGTATGAGGGGGGTCCATCTAAATGGTCTGACAAGACGCCTAAATCCTAGAAATTGCCAATCTGTGGAGGGTGAAAACCCGTTATTGTGGCATCCCTCAAATACCTACTAAATCGTCCATCTTTCCCAGAAAGCTTAAGGGGAGTGTCAATGAACACTACACCCACTCTCAATGGGCCCCACACGGACTGATGCCTCTATAAGGCGGATTTGATTAGAGTCGCCACCTAGTTTGACCTAAGGAACTAGGAAGGGATGAGAAGGGTTCTAAGAACCGTTGGTTGACTCTGAATTTGCTGCCTATGGACAGGACTTATCTGGTCATTTGCAGAGATTCTATTGTGGGTTCGCACTGGGTTACACCCCTTAGAAGTAGCAACGACCACGACTTTGGATTGGTGCCCGAGGAATCCTCGGCCTCCAATTGTCGGGATTGTCTTCTTTCAAAACCTTGTTAAAGGGATTCATTTAAAAGCCAAGAATATGATTAGGACGGGAAGAGAAAAAGAGAGTGGATGAGGTGAGCTTTTCTGCGAAGCTAGCGCTAAAAAGAGGAATAGATGAATTCGGATGAGTGTATGATGGGAGATCTGGGAAAAGTCTGAGCTCGAGTGAATAGACAAGACTTGGAGTCTGGTGGTTGAAGTTTATGAAAGTCAAAGAAGGTTTGAGCGTTTTGAGAGATATGAGAGCCACCTTAAAGGGGAACAGGGGTTTTTTGTTTGGAATGGGGTCGCACCCTGGATGGGCTGCCTACGTACTCAATTCCCTGTTGAGATCAGACCTTACGTAGTTCACGGTTATTAGGAGATGCTTGAATCCTCCTGGGATGTTTGAAGATATTTGATGTGTTTGAGATTTCGTAGGGTTCGGAGTTTTGAGAGGTTTCAGGTTTGGGATGCTAGTCTACGAGACGCTCAGTTCTGTGAGACGTTTGGAATACTCAAATGATGAAAGGAATGAGGTATCAAAGTCTGTGAGACGCTCAAGTCTATGAGACACTTGAAACCTTGAGATGTCGAAGTCTGTGAGACACTCGGATCTATGAGACGCTCGGGTCTGTGAGATGCTTGGGTCTGTGAGACATTCGAATCGTTGGGATGACAAAGTCTGTGAGACGCTCGGGTCTGTGAGACATTCAGAGTGTGTGGGGAACTGGAATTTTGGAGATGATTTGAGTCCATGAGATATTTAGAGTTTGGGGTATCTGAGATTTTGAGGAGTTTCGAAGCTTTCAACGAGCTTGAAGTTGGAATTTGAGGTTTTAGAATTATTTGGGATTGAAATGAATTTTTGATTTGAATCGGAAACGAATGAATTTATGAATTGAATTTGAATTGAGATGAATGTGAATAGAATTTGAATTGAGCTGAATTTAGAATTGAATTGAAATTGAGATGAATTCAAAAGAATTTGAAATTGAATTGAATTTGAAAGAATTTGAAATAGAATTGAATTTGAAGTTGAATTTGAATTGGAATGAATTTTGAATTGAATGAAGTTTTGAATTGAATTAAGAATTGAATGAATTAGGCAAATTGAAATTGGACTGGAAGTGGATGGACTTCAATTGACTTCGGATTTTGATTTGGAGTAGAATTGGGTCGGATTTGGAATTGGGCCTCGAACTGGGCCTTGAATTGGGTTTCGATTTAGGCCTCAAATTGGGCTTCAATTTGGACCTCAAGTTGGGCTTGCGTTTTGACTGTTTTTGAAATTCAATTTAACTCATTGGATTTTGAAATGATTATTGTTTGTGATTTTTATTCTTATGATTATGGACTGTTTGGAAAGTTTGTTTTTTATTAGGAGAGATGTCACCCCAAACAGGTACTACGACCCTCAGGTACTACGACCTTAATGTGAGCGACACCTATGAATAGCCCTAGGGCTTTTCTAAAGAGACCCGCAGGAAATTGTGGGCCCATACTGTACTCACGAACATAAAAACCAGTGGGTAACCTATAGGCTATCCTAGGGTCATCCGTACTAGCCCGGTTTGACTAGCAAATGAATTTTAGGTTGGGCCGAGAATAGCTTACCCAAATAAGCCCATACATTCAATATCTAGATAGAAAAGATAGATTCGTCAAAGTAAATCATATGTTGAGGAAATGAAAACATGTCGATCGACATATCACGTGTACACTGTAGATACATAAACAGACTTTATGATTAAGAATACATGAGATACAAATCAATTCCGAATTCATCTCTCTTTTCAGCCTAAACGACAACATGAACCCAGGTCATAGAAGTCTTTTAAAAAAACCCTAAAGCTGCCGAAATAAACCTCTGTCGATGAAACAAACTACAACAACCTACTATCATCGAAATAGAACTACAACAACAATGTTCCTTTATCACCTTCTTTTCGGACATACTACTGAAGGAGGCAAAACAATCAGTAGCAGCCTTGAACATGATAAACAGGATGATTAATACAAACAGAGGCGAAAGGGGTAGAGGTTTACCAAGAGAGGAACAATAAAAACTATCTACACAGAGGAACAAATCAACACCAACAGAAAACTGGGGATGGATCAATTTGCCAATGTAATAAGTTGCTTAAATGAAACAAGCAGATGAGGCGGGTATTAAAATAGATCCACGAAAACCAATGGGACAAACCCAATTCAAACGGAATCGAAGAGACGCAGTCTCTTCTAGATTGATGATGCATCGGCTTACAAGGGTAAATATGGCCAGAAGATTACACTTCTTCAATTACCTTCTAGTATGAGAGCTACAATGATAGCAAAAATCAGGGTGTACAGAGCTATTGGCACACAAAAGCAGTAAGACACACATCCTTTATGTTTGCACATTCTGAACCACGGGATCTATTTCCAGCATGATGTTCGTCGGTTTTGACATGTACACAGAAAGCTTGCAGGTTGAACAAATAAATACTATAAAGGCACGAGCGATGCCAACTTCAGGTAAAAAAGAAAGACCGATGACAGCTTAAATAACGAACAACATCAGAAATATGAAACCGGATATGACAAAGCTGAAGAAAAAAATTGCCAGAATATCTTAATACCATTCGGAATTAGCATGCTACTAGAGAATCTGAATTTTTAGAAGTAAAACCTTACGAAACACCTGAGATGGAAATAGCGGGCGAGAAGAAAACACGACACCAGCATTTGAAACCCGATAGAGTCGTTTATTGAGCTAACACCCTCATGTTGGGTCAGTCTTATGACGAATGGAGAATGACGGGGAGCAAAAGAGATCAAACCGACCGTGAGCTTGTCTGTGCGAAAATTGGGATTCCGGAACAAGGGGATAAATGTTCAAAGATTTTTCGATGAGATATGGTTTTAGTGGTGGTGATTTCTGGGTTCTTGGTAGATCGGTGTAGTTTTTTTTTCTTTGCAAACGAGGTCGGAGTTGAGAGAGTAAGCCAGCGGGAGACATTCGATCGATGGAGGTGTTGGGAGCTATTGTCGGATGAGGAAGAAATTCGATGGACTTTTCTGTGGAGCCGATCGAAGTTAGCGTTTCTCGTAGATGAAGAAAAATGATTGAGCAAAGAAGAAGATGGTGGTTTACGAATTCAAGCGGAGGTGCTGGCTTTTGTTTCTGAATTCCCGAGGTTGAAGAAAGGCCGAGGAAACGTTTTGAGTATATTGAGAGCAAACAGGAACTTCCCAACAGAGAAAAAAATCGGTGAGTGTTTGTCGGCTGGCTCTTCTTGTATGACTACTGTAGGGTTTTTTTTAGATGTTTTTAAATAGAGGCATGACAACAACTAGCAACTAGGGTTTTTGCTGTTTGGGCAATGAACGGATGGACTGGTCTACGGGTCTGATTGACCGAGGAAAGAAGGAAAAAAATGGGTGCAAAAACAAACCCTAAGCAAGCTTGCACCAGGATTTGAACCTAGGACTTCCAGCGTTTTTCACAATCACAGTAACCAGTTATACTAAAATGAATTCCATAAAAACACTATCATTTTTAATGGAAAAATTGGAGTTACACAAAAGAGTTTAATCTAATAAAATGAATTGGTTTGTTAATTTAGGGCCATGAAATAAAAAAATGTGTATGATAAAATACAAAGCATAATAAAGCATAAAATAACGAAATACCATAATAACGGATACATGCAATAGTACTAATATGACGGAAGTAAAAATACAAGTGAATATCTTAAAAATGGAAACTGAGTCAACTATGCATGAATAACAGCAAATAAGATAGAAAAAAGAAGTAACAAAATAAAATGAGGTGATAGTGAGTTAAATCGAATTGGCGACATAACGACATATGTACATAAAATGATGAAAATGATTCTAAAAGTAATAATGATAAAAGCAAATAAAAACAAGTACTAATGAAGGAAATGCAAGTAAATGTATCAATGAAATGAAATGAGATAAAATAAACAAGTAACCAAATTAAAACGAATAGGGGAATAAAGAAGCAAATAAAAACATAACCAACTAATATGCAATAAATCAAAAATGAAATGGTAAAATAAGTAAACAACGAAAAGGGATGGGTTTGAAAATGGACGCTTTAAAAATTGATTTAAAAATTTGTCATAAAATGGCAGTTTCGTTTTGGTATGCACATGAATAAGTTTTGAACAGAAAGGGGATGACCCTCTTATTTTATTTATTTATTTGAATTTTTTTTTTGGATTATTTTTACGGGGTGAGAATTTTTGGTGTCTACACCTGGTAGTGTAGGTACTCATTCTGGGAGTTTCATCCCGGTCTTTGCACATTAATGTGTCCACATTAGGCATCCGCCTTGTCATGTATAAGCTGGGTCACCATTCCAGCCATAATGTTTATCCCTGAGGATCCTTACGACATATGCTATGTCTTTACATAACAGTCAGTGCACCTCGCACTTCCTGACTCTTAAAACATTCCCTTGAAATGAATTTACTAATTCCTTTAATCTCGTTAACTTAATTGAGTTCCTTTACTTTAACCATTCTTGGTAGTTAGTTGATCTTGTTTGTCTTTTACTGCTGACCGTAGTATGGAGTCGACTACTTCCCGTGTTCCGGACTCTACTCGTATACATATGTGGGGTACCCTACTGATACATTACAACTTACCCAACTAACCCATAAGTAGGTCTGTCAGGCCCATAAGCTCCTATCGGAGTGCGGTCGTCCCACATTACAGTTGGTAAACTCGTAGTGTCCGTCACACACCTAGGTGAAGTATTCTGTTGTCAACTCCCTTATATTGTCCCGTGACAATATTCATTCCTTGCTTCCCGAACTTAATCGAGGGAAAGTTTATCCATTGTTGAATTCTTATCAACTGCCCTTGGTTTTACTGGTTTGGTTTAGAAGAAGGTTAGAAATAAATATTGGTTTGAAAGAAAATCTGGTTTTGAAAGGAAAGAGTTTGAAATAAATCTGAGTTTAAAGAAAAATTCTCATGGTTTTACAATGCCTTCTTGCTTTAACCAAATCTAGCTTCTTGCTGACTGGTGTACTTCCAATTACAGAGGTTAGGCTGTTAAGCCCTTCCATGGTTATAATGATCTCACTTAACTTCATGGTACTTTACCAAGTACTTCGTAGTGGTTATAAATTTCCCGAACAGCCCTATTATAGCAGCACTTGCTATGGCAAGTGCGCCATGCTAACTGGCTATCGGTTTAACACATACCGGTTGTGGTATTGTTTTTACCCGCACTGTCATCAGTGGCCTTGTTGGCCCTCATTTGATCTTACAGTCTTAGCAATAAATCTTCTGGGCACTTCTCACTGTCTTCACATGATAACCATCAACTAGGGTGTTTCCCATTCTGGGAGACCCCCTTCTCTTTTGTATTGTTTCCTCTTCGTAGCCCGTTCCACGTATTTGTCGTGGTTACTGAGACTTGTCTCTTGTTTGGGCACTACGTTGTAGTTCCTTTGTCGGTAGGTATACCGTTGTTGTATTATTTATCAACTGTGGTCCCGTAGACACTCGTCTCGGGTTTTATTAATCCACTTCTTGCCTGTTGCACGGTCAGTGCGTTGCAAGCTGGTTATCCTCGACTGCTCGGCATGTCGACCCAGGTTGCTGGAAATTCTATTCTTCTGTACACAAGATTCTTCATTCTTCGCTATTAAATGCAATTAACATTGTTCAGATGGAAACCGTCTCCGGGATTCCCAGTTTTCGGGACCTACCGTATGACAGGTTCTCCCGTACTCTAACGGTATTTAATAACAGCCAGATCGGGTATTCCCGAGTAAGAGTGGACTTCCATCTCTCTGGCGTTGTTTCCCAAGTTATATAACAGGGATTGTGGAGGGCGGGAAGGATATAGTAGGTTTCCAGTATTCACTGGTTGTTCCTAGCTAGCGTATCTCTCGCGCTATCACTCAACCCTTAACCCAAAATACTGAAATCCTAACTCGGTACTTCCTAAGCTCGGTAATTCAGTCATCAGAGCGATACTTCGCTCTGATACCACTTTTTGTAACACCCCATCCAACAACAAACACATAACAACATTCTGCAGTGGAAAATATACTACTTCACATTACATAACTCGTTGGTGTTACACGCCGTTAACCACCCACGTGGCTAACAAGGCTATTACATAAACATTGTACCGGTCTGATGGACTAGATTCCCGAGCGACTACACATTATTATCCCTTTCCATTAACAACAAAACATACACATACCTTCCAACTGTACCGAGTATTTACAACTGATGCCGATAACAACTTCGGTCTTACTACACCTACTGTATATATACAACTTACATGACTACCCTTGTACAACGACTACCCCGTCCTACTCTCGAACGGCTTCCAGCTCCTTGAACCTGAAATAGGAAAAGAAGAGAAAGGGTGGCCCCCGAGGGCTCAGCACCTTTGCTGTATGGTAATCCCACAGCCCACATGCTACCGGGCCACGCACAACTAATTGTCGTCTTAGCATGCGGTTGATTATATTTAGATCATGCATGCAACTGTAAACACACAACACATAACATTTCGCCTCGAGGGGCTCAACAAACAGATAACACATCCTCATTTGATAAGTCACTCATGGTATTCATTACCCCTAGAGTGTTTCTCCTCTAAGGGACTTCCTTAATAGACGACAACTACCCATTAATCGGGTTATCCTTAAACGCCTCTTATCACAAACTGGGATTCATATCCATGATCCACTACTCCACAATTTACAACGATAACATACATCACATAACAACACATAACAACACTTTTCACGTTACAACGTGCACATAATAACATCGCAACAGATATTGCATCATATCAACAACACATAACATAACGGGTGCGGTTCTCTTAGGAGCCGACCCAAACATAGTTAATTCACTAGTGAGCCTAGAGAATGATGTCACCCCCATGGTAAGCTCGTTATACAACACTCATTACCGTCCTAATAGTCGGACGAGTAACTTAGTTAAGATGGTTCAGGTTTTGTGGCCCGAACACACCACACAAACACATGTTCCCCCTAAACCGAGTCATAAGTCAGAATAGCTAAGCTTTGGAATAAGCTAATGGGAGATCATAACCCGTGAGGGAAACAACCATAACAGAGAGGGGTAAGGCTAAAAAGGATACCCACTCCCAAACAACGCGCGACCGGCCTAACCGGATTCCTCACCACTGTTAGTACATACTTACTTTTAGATATTAGTTAGAATCCCACTATGGAGTCTATCACATCTACACACCATACAGTATTACAACTGGGTTAAACACACAAGGGAGATCCCTACGTACACACACACAAACATCACATAATCAACTCACGCATAGCCGTGGTTAGAACGTCCCATGGTTCGGGTCGTTTAATCGGAATACCGAACTCTCATGTGATCCTAGACTCAGTTAACTAAGGTTAACACTTCCGAGGTTAAACGGTATCGGAGTTGAACACGCCACATAAATGAATTACTGTAAACTCATTACATGTTTTATCTTACAACGTGGCAAACATACAGAAAAACACATTGGCATACAAGCCGGTGTAATCCGGTAGGACACAGGTTGCAAGAAAACCATACCTGTCACCGGAGTCCACTTTATCATGTCCTCTTATGTTCCTCGAGCAACTCTCGAACAACTGATAACATTACATGTACTTTTAGTAACATCGGGGTAATATGGTTGTTTAAAGTCTAATGCTCATAACTTATCCCCGTTAACTTAGTTAAATAACTTCACATTTAACTTATTTTTCTTTTACATTCTAATACATCTTTTCCCCCACTAAATTGTCATTATAACTCACTTAACATGTCCTTAAATAACCTCATAACATCATTACCTAACAATCCCCTCATTACATTTCATTTTATAACCTTAAACATTTAAATCATCTTACTTAACTTAATCTCTTAAGTCCTTTTATAATTATTTTTCTAATCACCAATACTCTCTTAATGGCATACCACTAATACCACTTAACATTCTTAATTTTTTTTTAAGGTCCGACCGACCCACCGACCGACCCACCCCCTGGGTAGGTCGGCTGCAGAGAGCATCCAAGTTCACAGTTTCATCCCGACCGACCCAGACTGGGTCGGTCCCTGGGTAGGTCGGCTGCAGAAACTTCCCTTACATTGTCAAACCTTTCTCCAAATTTTTCCTCAAGTCTCCTAATGTGTTCTAACATCATTTGGCACATCAAACACACCTTTAGCCATGTACTAAACTCTTTAAATCACACACCAAAACCATCTTATCATTCACAAATTTCTTACAAAATTCTTAGCACTTGGAATGTTTTCTCCTTAAGATTTCTAAGTGGTATTTCACCAATAATGACCACTATACCAAGGTGTTTCCTCTACACCTTAACATCATCTCTCAAACTTCTTTTCTTACTAACTAAATCTCCTTTTTCACATCTTACCTAAACATCATTTCTTCCCTGTACATCAACATTCCTAAACCTTAAACAAACTTCTCCAAGACTTTAATACATTCTCAAAAACACATATTGAATTCCTAGAACTTCCAAGATAATACCTAAATCCTTGTATCACTCTAAATCACCTTAATACATGTTTCTTCCCTAGTAAAACACTTGTTCACCTTTAACACTTCCTAGTTCACCAAAACTCATTTAAAACACTTAGAACTCCTTATACATTTTCCAAATTTTGCCATAGCTTCTCTTGTATATTCCCACATCCAAACACTTAGGTTTTTACCTTATTCCATTCAAGAACACCTAAAATCCATCAAGAGTATTCTCACACACAACATACACCAAATTTTACACTACATCACAATATAGTGCATAAACTTAAATTGCTTGGCACTTAGGCCCTTAAATAACATGGCTCTTAGGCCCTTAAATTGCATAAACCTTAAACACTGAATTTCCCACATAAATAATGCCTTTGACCTGCAAATACAACCAACAATACATACGCCCTTAATAAACTCCTTGAGAGCATTTCACTAGCTCATTTACCATGGGCTCCTTAGGTATTTTATTAAGCATATCAAGCTCATTTTCCTAAGGCATTTAAACTACATTGAGATAGCATATTTACCTCTTTTCCTCACAAACTTCTTTCTTGTTTCCTTGACTAAATTGGCAAGGCTTTTAGTTGCTTGTCAACTTCTAAACATTATACAAATAATAATGAGTATACAAGCTTTAAGCTTCATCTCATTGTAAACCCTAGTTACATACATTATCTTAAGGTATTAAAATGATTGTTTTACCTTGGAATGGAAAGAGAGCTTGAATGCGTATCAAGAGAGGACTCCTCCTAGCCCTTGAAAGGTTGGAATGAAGCTAGAACAAAGCAACATAAGGACTCCATTAAGAGTGATTTTCGGTCAAGATAAAAACATGGAGGAAACATCATTTTTCTTTGAGATTCCTTACCTAGAAGCAAAGGAGATCAATAATATGTAGAAATATAAGCTCAAGCTCCTTCAATGGTGGAACTCCATGGCACCGAAATGGTGGTCTTGAAGTTTTGAGAAGATAGGAATGAAGAGCTTGATGAGAGGAAGAGAATGGTGGTGTTTGTTTTTGATTTGGTTAAGTGAGCTAGGAAATATTGGCAATGGAAGATGGTAGTTGGTGCTGTTGCTGTAGCATCACCGTGAGAGAGAGCAAGAAGGAAGGAAGAAGACGTGGGAAATGAAGAGAAATGAGAGAATGAAGATAAGTTCTACCTTTTGGAAGATATTTGTAGTTAAAGTAAATATTAACTTCTACTTTACTACATTACTTAGTTTTTTTTTGTTTAGTGTGGTGAGTCACTAAGAAAACCGGCCCCCATATTAAAACAAGGGGTGTTTTAGTCTTTATTGATCAATTGTCTCACTTATAACAACATATGTTACAAACTAGCTTATTAAAGTTACTATTCATGAAAACAAGGCACATAGAAGTGAAATTTTTGATTTCCCATTGATATAGACTTCCAAATGTGATACTATATAGTAAACATGTTAATTAAAGAGTAATGATGGACATTTAGCCATTCAAAACTCATTTACAAGACAATTTTTCAAAAACGTGCTTTAAGACTCCTTAAAGCACTTTTTGTGTTTTAACTTGTTTTCAAGCTTGGTTTTCTTTGGTAATTGATTTAATATGTTCCTTAACACATAAATAAGGTCTTGGTAAGCTTATTAGGACTTAACCAAACTTATCCCAAGCTTAGAGCACATTTTCGCCCATTTTGGCTTTAAGGTATTTTTGTGTTTTGTTTGGTTTCATTGTCTACCAAAGTTTCCTAAGGACTTAATTTGCCTTGCTAAATCATAATTGACTATTATTTAGTCTTGGTAGGTTCTTTGGGTCCTAACCAAGTTCACCCCAAGCTTAGAGCATGTTTTTGCTCAAGCTGTATCTTAGTGCTTTATTGCATTTTACTATGGTTTAAATTGTTCACTGATGTTTCTAAGGCACTTTTTAGCCTTTACATACCATAGTTTAATGTTTAAACCACATATCAAGGTTTGGGGTATTTCATTAGTGATCAATCTCCTAAGTAGCTTCCTAGTGTTCTTGACGTGTTTGTCATTAATTCGGGTGCTTTCCCCGATCCTTGAGGTACTCCGTGTACCCTTGCTTCGTTGCTCGTTCCCATGCCTCCCCATAGTTGTCTGAACTATGCTATTCGGGCATTACTGCCTTATTGGCATTGTAAGTTTGGAGTTAATCCAACCTCGACTAATTCCTTAGTCGGCCTGTATATAGTTGTTGGTATTATTGAACATTAGAGTTCGCAGGCTCTCTTGTCTCGGGTTGTGTTGCTCCGCCTTTTCGCTTCATTGCACGGATGTGCTTCTCTTCTTGCTGGCTACACATGGTTCTCGCGACTGCGAAGCACGTCACCCCATGGTGCCACAAATTCCATTATCCTATTTTAGGATCTTCAATCTTCTTTCGTTAAGTGCGGTTGTTGTTGTTTCAACAGGAGCCGTCTCCAGGATTTCCAGTTCTTGGAATCTACCGTATGACAGGCTCTCCTCATATAGAGTTTATTTTACAACTGCCAGGTCGGGTTTTCTCGAGTAAAAGAGGTCTTTCCACCACTCTGGCGTTCTTATCCCAACTTTATAACGGGGGTTGCGGAAGGCGGGATTGGTTATATAGGTTTCCGGTTCAAATGGAAGTTCCTAACTAGCGTACCTCACACGCTAACACTCAACCCTTAGCCCTAAGCCTCTAATTCCTAACTCGGTATTTTCCTAAACTCGGTATTTACACCATCAGAGCGATACTTCGCTCTGATACCAATTTTTGTAACACCCCTACCGCCAATCCAAACATTAACTCCTAACCCGTCTCAATACCAACATCAAAGCAGCGGAATTCAAACTACAACGGTGGTTGATACAATGCCGTTAGTCACCCACGTGACTAACAAGGCCAAATCCAATCCAAATAATGAATACAAGTACAATATCGGCCTGATGAGTTACTATACCAAGTACTCTAAACAAATAATAAAATTACCTTACCATTCCTTAACCAATTCAATACATTACAAATACAGACCTCAATCGATTCTATACCGAGTATCTATAGTTCTCAAAATCGGCCGATGACATCATAGTCTTACAATTCCATAACACAAACAAATACAACTTCTTAAACAACTACCCGTGCTCATATAGCAGCCCGTCCTACACTCAAACGGTATTCGGCTTCAATGTTCCTGTAAAATAAAAACGGTGCCCCTAGGGGCTGAGCAAATTGCTACATTTGATATTCACATACCCCGCGTGCTAACGGGGGTATGCCGACTATTTTGGTTGAGAGCATGCAATTCATTTTAATTCAATCATCATGCATACAACATACATTATATATACTTAATCTTAGGCCATGAGGGTTTCTACCTCACTATGCCTTACTCAATTACTCATTGCTTTACCCACTCTCTTGGGTACTCTTACTCAACTTCTCTTACTCTTAACCTCAAGCAAGTTCTACAATACTCAACTCAATTCTCCACTCAAACTCAATTTCTCGAGTCTCTCAAGTTTCAGCTCAATACTAGATACTCAATTCTCAAATCAATTCTCAAACCAATACTCAATACTCAAAGGCATCTTTTAAGTCTTTGCCCATGACCTCCGGGCAGGGTCATACACAAGACCCACCACCACGCTTACAAATACAAACGGGGCTATACAATTAGCTCCTCAAATTCTCAAATGTCCGGATCTCTACCGGACTACTCAAATCTCAAAACTCCTCTCTCGGAGTCATTTCACAATCTCATAGATTAGCCTAGAAGTATCTCTGTCGATATCCTCTGTAACACCCCATCCGCTAATCTCATAATTACCTCTTAAACTCGTAGCGGAACTCTAAATACAATGGAGGGTGATACAATGCCGTTAGCCATCCCTATGGCTAACCAGGCCTAACTTAACTACTGCATCGGTCTGATGGACCGGAATAACCAAGTACTCAATAAAATTACATTACTCATTCACTCAAACTGAGTCTCATAAAATACATTACTCCATTCAGTTCCTTACTGTACCAAGTCTACAAAAATACAGATGCCGATAACACTTTCGGTCTTACACCTCATTCAAATACATAAGTAATTAAAATCTAACTACCCATGCTAACCACCGTCCCCGTCCTACACTCGAACGGTATCGTCTTCGGTGTACCTGCAAATAAAAACGATGCCCCTAGGGGCTCAGCTTATCGCTGCATATGAAATCCGCATACCCCGCTTGCTAACCGGGGTACACCGACTACTTTTGTCGAGAGCATGGAGTTCATTTTAAATCATTCAACATTCCTATTGTAATACATTATATATGTACACTACACAATGATTCGACAAAAAATATGGGATACAATCCCTAACTAACATAACAAGGTTATTAGTTTGTATCAATTTACTCTTAGGCCTTGAGGGTTCTACCTCACCATGCCTTGGTTACTTATTCAGTGTCTCGCCCACTCTCTTGGGATACTTTTTCATTAAATCACCCACACTCTTGGGTTACTTTTTCATTATCTCACCCACACTCTTGGGTTACTTATACTCAAGCTCTCGTAGTTCTCAAGACACTACAGGTCTCCTTCGTCACGCTTGTTTTCTCTTAATACATTCTTAAGCCAAAACACATGGCTCTCGAGCTTAGTCTTACTTCCCCGGTTTCGACCCTACTCTGGGTCTAGAATGGTGGAAAGGTTCAACTAGCTCCCGGAACTCTTTCTTAGTTCCTACTACTTTCACAAAGGCCTGACTACTCTCAGACTTCTCACATCCCCACACACTCCTCTCTTGGAGTTATAATATAATTATGTATATTAGTCTAGAAGCATCACTCTCGATGTTTTATAAGACTTAGGGAATTTCTCTTAAGTTTGGGTACTCTTAGGTTTAAGGGTTACCCCAACATTGTGTATACTATACTTTCGGTTATTTTCTCATACCAGGTCGATTCCTCATATAGGAGGTCGACCGTATCTTAAGGGAGTTTAATGGTCCCTTACGTCTCTTTTACTTTACTCACAAGTTCACATCTTTGAACTATATTTAATCCCCTAAATGGAGGTTCATTTATCTTCCCACTTTCATTTATTTCGTGGATGGTTTCAATTGGGTTTATAACCGTTATCGGGTGTTTACCCAACCCGTACATCTTCCTCACATACAAGTGAGTTCATAGGTTTACGTTATTGTTATTCTTTGATCGATGGCTTGTGTGTTTGCACGTTTCTATTATTTTATGAAACGACCTATCTACGAGTTTCTGGCCAATCGTTACACAGCTATGAGTTGGTCTACACACTAAGTTAGACCTCACCGGCATTCAAGTATGTTAGTACATACATTACACATCAATACATACATATCAAATGCAATAAGTCATTTTCATGCTTTTATCTTAATTAAGACGGCACACAAACACACAAATCAACGTAACACGGTTTGCATACGGGGCATGAGAAAATCATACCTTACACCTTGGTTTCACTTTACCGTGTCCCCACATTACTCGATTTACGCACGATACTCTGATAAGGTTAAAAACACTATTATCAATACCAAGCTCATACGGTACGTAATTAAATACTACTCCCGTACTTACGCCGTTATCCCATTATCTTGGTTTTACTCTTGTTAATTTGAGCTCATACTTATCAATCACTTCTAGCACTTTCTTACACTTTTTAGGGCCTTTACATGTCACCAAACAAGGCCTAAACATCATCTAACATCATTAACATTCAAACCCCAATCATTTACAACCTTTAAAACACTGACAGCATGATTCTAGGGGTGGTCCGAGACTTGGTCCTTATCCTAAGTCCTGGACCAATTGTTTTCCTAACTTTTGGCAGAATTTCTACACTGGTCTGGGACCTTGTCCCTATCTCAAGTCCCGGACCAAGCATGGAATTTCACTCTCGGCACAAAATTAAGGGTGGTCCGGGACTTTGTCCAAGGACCAAGTCCGGACCCTACTAAAACCTGCTACATACATGATTTTTCAACCCCAATTCAATCCTTAATCCACACTCAATCTTTCCCTAATCTTTCCACAAGTTTCCTACATGTTTAATCACCTTAAAACATGCTCTAAACCTCTTCAAATCATATGTTTATTCCTTACTCAAATTCTTGCTCAAATACACAAATTTTCCATTCTCATTTCAACACTTTGCACACTTGTGCATTTTCTAACCTCTCTTGGCACTTGCATTATTGTTCTCACTCTATTTGACCATTCCAAATCTCCAAGACAATGCATTTCTCATAACAAGTTCATACCTCACTCTTAAAGTCTTAAATCCTCATTCTTTCCTAAAACTCCCAAGGCACTTAAACAACTCCTCTTGCTACAGATTTTTGCACAAATCTCCTACCTTAAACAAGCATTCCATAGGTGGTTTCTAACCCAAACCAATCTCCATCCATACCTAACTAACCCTAGGTTATTCTTCACTCAAAACATCACATAGATTTCTACCGGAATTTCACCATACCCGGCTATTTTTCTAACATTGCCCAAAGCTCATCACATCACTTAATTCATCCTAAAAACTAACCAAACCCATCATGGGTTGTACCAGCATACAATGTAAATCCAAACTCATCAAATCCTCCAAAATACAACACAATGCATAAATCATAAAGTGCATGGCTCTTAGGCCCTTAAATCAAGCAAACAAACAAATGCATCAAGCACTACCACAACTCTTCCTCATATCAACAAATCACATTCCAACTCATGTTGGGGTTCATTCATTTATTTATTTCCATTCCCAAATTCTAAAAGCAATTGGAACATACACTAAGGTAATTTATTTACCTTAAGTCTCCATTTCTCTCCTTCCTCCTTCCTCCTTCCTCCATTCTCTTTCCTTTCTTCATCTTTCTCTCTTGTTTCTTGTTTTCTCAACTGGCCAAACAACTCAAGTTGGCCAGCCCAAGAACAACATACTACTCAATACATACTCTTAATTTAACCTAGATTTTGAAGAGAACTCTTAAGCTTTAAAGAGAATGTTTACCTTACCACTTCTAGAAGGAGTTCTTAGACAACAAGGCTAACAAAATTCCAGCCCCCATTGAAGAGTAAAACTGGATGGACATTGGAAGAGGAGGGAGCTCAACGTTGGAAATTTCCAAGAATCAAAGAAAGCTAGAAAAATGGAGATTTTGAGCTTGCTTCTTACCTTAAGCAACCAATGAGTGGTTCTAGAACAAGATGGCACCTTCAACCTTCAATTTCTAGATTTTTCCATGGAGGCCAAGTGTGGGCTTTTTGGATTTTGAAGGGAGGGAAATGTTCCCCAAGTTGAGAGGAATCCAATGGTGGAATTTTTTGCAATTTGGAGTTGATTTGAACCTTGTAGAAGAAGATGAAGGAGGGAGCTGTTGGTAGCTCTTGCAAATCACCATTGAGGCTTCAGAGAGGAAGAAGAGAGCTCAGGTGGGAGGAGGGAAAAAACGTGGGTGCAGAATAGAATAGAGAGGAGAGGGAGCAAAAGTGTTTTTTTTACTTTTTGCTTTTTACTTTTTCCCCCTTTCTTTTCTTTTCTTTCTTTCTTACTAGTTACTTAGCAAGAGAGGGGGGGCTGTTTTGACCAGTAAAAACCGGCCCCAAAAAGTACATATGGGCTGGAGCGTTTTTCATCTTTTACAGAAAATGCTTGTTAATTTGCCCAGTTGGCACTATTCACTAATCGGGCCTGTTTTTCGGATTTTTCTCGTTCTCTTTTTTTAATGGTTATTAAGCTTCCATTAATACTTAATTATATTTATATAGTCAACCATAATTTTTACGGTCTATTTGACCACTTAAAGTCATGTTTTCGGGTTTTCTCAAAAAACGGGCTTTAAAACTCCATTTGTGTTTAATCCATTATTTGGATCCGTTTTCTTCGGGAATCATTCCCACATACTAATTAGGCATAATTTAGCCTTAATAATCCATCTCGGACCCTAACGAGATCATATATCTTCCATACTCATTTAATGCACGTTTTAGCGTTTTTCGCGTTTTACGCATTTTCTCTTTTCTTTTGGTTTTATTCTCTTTATCAACGCTCTCTAGGCACTGTTAGGCCTTTAATAATCATATTAGGGTAATTTATTCACCACTTTTAAGTCGGGGGTATTAAAATCTACCCCCCTTAAAGAACTCTGCCTCAAAGTTGGTGAATCTCATATAGTTGCTCGCATAGGTACTCTATGCCAAGGTCGTAATCTCTATACGACCTTACAGACTCACAGGTCTGTCTCTATACACGCTACACATACCACACACATATCACAGCATGTATAGCAATCAAAAATACTCTTTGTATTCTCTCCATGGAATCGGTCCGAAGACAAGAAGGCACTACAGTCCTCAAATCCATATTAAGTAATACACTACTGATCCCTTAGGTACCGGTCACGTTGAACACTTATACTTTCTGGTTCTTGGCCGTTTCATGACAAATGGGCACTTACTCTCTCTGGCCCACGGTCCCTTCGGTTCTGATCAAAACGTTACACATATACATATCCTCAGGCACTCTGGTTGACTCACTCAACATAGGACATTCTCAGGGTACTCTCTCCGTCCCGCTGCCTTTGGAAAAAATCACACACTGACACCACCCCAACCGGTCACTTAGGACCACCGCACGTACGGTGCAATGGTTTCAAAACTAGTTTTCGCCTTCATTCTCGAAGGAAAATCCTTTTATCAAATTCCATCTAAAAATTCTTTTGAAACGTCACACAACTCCAAGTCCAATTTATGGTAGTTGCGTCTTTTCTTAACGTGATTACTTGTGACCACTTATAGGGAGCTTCAAGACTCATCCATCCTTGATGTGCTCAGCATCAGTTTTGAACTATCCTTCCACCTCAATTTGTGTTCGGTTTCCCTTGATCGCTAGCAGATCAAGTTCCACCTCCTACGTCAGTTTCAAACAATCAGATAGTCAAACACTTCCGTTTCTATCTTTTACTCTTTCTAGTCATGTTCATAAAATAATCCATTTTAATTTATCTCTAATTCCTAGAACTTAGGTCATCCGTCATTCTCAATTTACTTTGCTTACTTTACCTAAGCAACTCATGGGCTCATTTTCTCAAATTGTTACGCAATTTAAAAAATACAACATACAACTCCATGGGATGGATCTCACTCCATCAATCATTCTCAAATAAAATTACCTAGGGAAACTCACTTCTTACTAGGTTACATATCGGTTTCATACCGATTCATACTCATCATAACTCATGTCTAATCTCAATAGATATACTATAGGGATTCTCATTCCCCAAGAGTTTCTCTACTCCTCTTTTCATAAATATTATATACATGTTACTCACATCTCTCATGCGCAATAACCATAATTACATAATTAATGGGTACACATGTTTATGTAACATGAGTTCCAATCATCAAATCAATTTCTTTTATGCTATGCACATAGTAGTTTACGCACCTATACGTAAAACCTACTCTAACACTAGTGGAAAAACTATTTTTAACCACGGTTATTTTGCTTATATACCACGGTTAGGAACCGTGGTTTATGCTCCCGTCGTATATAGAAAATTGTCTATATACCACGGTTGATAACCGTGGTATAAAAGTATACTATATACCACGGTTTGCTAAGACCGTCATTTAAGACCGTTTTTGGACGCGGTCCTCAACGATTTTAAACCACGGTTAAGGAGAGAACCGTTATATGACGGTTAAAGGTCAAAACCGTGGTTTATTATCTATAAAATCAACGAATAAATCACGGTTATACATATAACCGTGGTTTATAGTCTATGAAATTTTTTCAAAATCACCGGCGATTTAGAAGCGCCGCTTCGCAGATATCAAACACAGCACAGAAGAGAATGAAAAGGCTAGAACATGTGTGTTCCTTGTTTGCGATTTATGGTTGCAAAATAATGAGTGAAGAATGGCGTAGTATGTTCCTTGTTCGCGGTGGGTTGCGAAATTACCGTGAAGTTGAAGAGAATGAAGAACGGAGGCGTAGGTCATGTACCTTGTTCGCCGGTTATGTTGCGAAAATTACAGTGACAATGAGTGAGTGAGGACGAGCATGTTCCTTGTTCGCAAGTGTAAGCTGCAAAAATTACCGAAAAACAAGAGAATGAGTGAGGAAAAGCATGTTCCTTGTTTGCGATTTAGGATTGCAAAAATTACTGTGAGCTAGTTGAAGAGAATGAAGAATAGTTGTAGAGCATGTTCGTCGGTTTGGGTTCCAAAATTATCGTAAGGTTGAAGAGAATGAAGAAGAGTTGCAGAGCTCTTCGGTTTGGGTTCCAAAATTACCGTGACATTGAAGAGAATGAAGAAGAAGTCGACATATATGAGAATAGAGAGAAAGCGCCGCGTTAAATTTCAGCCGAAAATTAAAATTCCCGCCTCAATTATATACCACGGTTTATCAAAAAACCGTGGTTTAATATAGTAAGATGTGCAATATAAATGACGGTTGCCTAGGAACCATGGTATATAGGTACCCTATATACGACGGTTCTTGAAGAACCGTGGTATATTCACTCCGGCATGTACTATATACCACGGTTCCGCTGAAAACCGTGGTATATAACTAACCTATATACACGGTTCCGGAAAAACCGTGGTATATGCGCTCTGGTATGCACCTTAAACGACGGTTTCTATTAAAACCGTGGTTTATAAACTTTAAACCACGGTTTTCCATTTAACCGTGGTTTAAACGCCGTCATTAAAAACATTTTTTCTACTAGTGTAAGCGGTTTCTCGCCCTACCCCCCTTAAAAGGGGTTACGCCCGTGTAATCGACCATATGTAATTATTGAACATTGGTTCACTAATTCGGGCATCATGAAGTTTTTTAACTTTGATGCGGTTAATTAACTCATAACCGGGTTCGGTTCTAGCCTCTAAGGCTTTAAGACATTTATGATTAGCCATTTACTCACATTTGCCAGGTATACTTAACCTTTGAATTACGGCCCACTAGCTTCTTGAAATACCCCAAACCTTAATATGTTGTTTAAACATTTAAATATGGTATATTAAGACTAAAAAGAGCCTTAGAAACATTAGTAAACAAATTTAAACAATAGAAAACACAAAATGTGCTTTAAGGTCAATAAAGGCCAAAATGTGCTCTAAGCTTGGGATAAGCTTGGCTAAGACCTAATGAACTTACCAAGACCTTGTTTATACACTAATGAACATATTAAACCAATTAACAAAGAAAACCAAGCTTGAAAACAAGTTAAAACACAAAATGTGCTTTAAGGAGTCTTAAAGCACATTTTTGAAAAATTGTCTTGTAAATGAGTTTTGAATGGCTAAATGTCCATCATTACTCTTTAATTAACATGTGTACTATATAGTATCACATTTGGAAGTCTATATCAATGAGAAATCAAAAATTTCACATCTATGTGCCTTGTTTTTATGAATAGTAACTTTAATAAGCTAGTTTGTAACATATGTTTGTATAAGTAATTAAATTGGCCAACAAAGACTAAAATGCCCTTAGTGGTATTAAGGGGGCCGGTTTTTATGGTGGTGACTCACCATACTTAAACAAAAAAAACTAACTAAAGTAGTAAAGAGAATACTATTTACTTTAACTACTTAATATCTCTTAAAAGGCAAACTTATCTCATTCTCTCATTTCCTTCCTCATTTCACACGCCTCCAAGCTCTCTTCTACCTCTTCTTCATTCTCCATTTACGGTTTGCAATAGTACACACCAAACTCCATCTTCCATTGTCATTATCTCCTAGCTCACTTAACCAAATCAAAAACAAACACCACCATTCTCTTCCTCTCATCAAGCTCTTCATTCCTATCTTCTCAAAACTTCAAGACCACCATTTCGGTGCCATGGAGTTCCACCATTGAAGGAGCTTGAGCTTATATTTCTACATATTATTGATCTCCCTTGCTTCTAGGTAAGGAATCTCAAAGAAAAATGATGTTTCTTCCATGTTTTTATCTTGACCGAGAATCACCATTAATGGTGCTCATTATATTGCTTTGTTCTAGCTTCATTCCAACCTTTCAAGGACTAGGTGGAGTCCTCTCTTGTAGATATTCAAACTCTCTTCAAATACCAAGGTAAAACAACTATCTTAATGCTTTTGAAACAATGTGAAACTAGGGTTTACAATGAGATGAAGCTTAAAGCTTGTATACTCATTATATCATTTGTATAATGTTTAGAAGTTAACAAACAATCAAAAGCCTTGCCGATTTAGTCAAGGAAACAAGAAAGAAGTTTGTGAGGAAAAGAGGTAAATATGCTAACCTAATGTGGTTTAAAGTCTTAGGAGAAAAGAGCTTGTATTGCTTATGAAAATGATTTAAGGAGCCAGTGGAAAATGACTTAGAAGAATGCTCTCAAGGGCTTAGTAAAAGGCATATGTGTTGTTGAGTGTATTTGCAGGTTAAAGGCAAATATAATGTGGGAAATTCAGTGTTTATGATTTATGCATCTTAAGGGCCTAAGAGCCATGTTATTTAAGGGCCTAAGTGCCATGCAATTTAAATTATGCACTATATTGTGATGTAGTGCTAAATGTGTGAAGTTTGTGTATAAGGATGTGTTTGATGGATTTTAGTGTTCATGGTTGTTTGATGGTGAAAACAATGTGTCTTGGTTTAGTAATGTTCTAGGAGAGTTCATGTCAAAATTTAGGTAAGAAACAAGAAGTTCTAAGGGTTTGAAATGAGTTGATAAGTTAGGAAATGTTTAGAATGGTTAAGTGTTCAACTAGTGTAAGGAACATGCATTAAGGTGTTTAAAGATGTAAATAGGGCTTAGGAATGTTCTAGAGGATTTTATAATGCAAAAGAATGTTTTGGGATACACCAAAGTCATTTGGATTTGTGTTAAGATTTATGCAAACTTTGGTGAACAAGGAGAAAGTGTAAACTTGAAAAAGGATTTCAAGAATGACATAAGGAGTTAGTTGTGAGAATAGATGCTTGAGAGATGATGTTGTTGTGGTGAGGGAGTATTTTGGCATAAGTGATCATCTTAGGTATGAAACACCACTTAGAGACCTAGGAGAAAACATTGTAAGTGTTAGGAATTTTGGGAAGAAATGAGTAAAGGCTTAAGGAATTAGAAAATGAGTTTTATGAGTGTTTAAGGAGGTCTTAAGGTGTGTTTGAAGTGCCCAAATAGGTTAGGATATACTAGGATATATGAGGTGAAGTTTGGAGTTAAATGGGCAATGGAAAATAAGGGTCTGGGGCAGACCGATCTTGCGACCGAACTTGCCAAGATCAGTCGAGCCCAGTTTACCCTGCGAGAATTGGTTTCTGGAATGGACCGACCTTGGGGACCGGACTTGCAAGGTCGGTCGGGCATGGATTTTTAGTACGGATTGAGTCTCTAGAATAGACCGAACATAGGACCGGACTTACAAGTTCGGTCATGCCTGAAATTTTTGTACGTGAGTGAGTCTCGGGAATCGACCGATCTTGCGACCGGACTTGCCAAGATCGGTCGGGCCTGAATTTTCAAAGGGAAGAAACTCACGGGAATGGACCGAACATGTGACCGAACTTACAAGGTCGGTCGGAGTAGAAAATTTTAATGGTAATATGTTCTGGAATGGACCGACCTTGTGTAAGGTCGGTCGGCAAGTTCGGTCGGACCTAAACTTGTAAAAAAAACAAACAAGAATGGCTTAAGGAATAAACCCTATGGGGGTATAATGTAGGTAATCAAGTATAAGTTAAGACATTAAAACATGTCATATAAACATGGTAAACACTTAATAAATTTGATGTTAATTAAGTAATTAACCGACATTCTTAAACATGTATAGGAGTGACCTACGGTGGAAATCGATCGAAGCAAGGACCAAGGTATGGTTTTCTTGCAGTCTGTTGCCTACCGGTTTACACCGGCTTGTGTGTTGTTTGTTTTTCTGTGTGTTTATGACGTTATAAGACTTAAACATTTAATGAGTTTACCGTTGTTCATATTATTATGATGTTATGATGTGACTCATTTCCCTTGTGTGTGTCTAACATGACTTACCACTTGTTGTGTATTGTTTGTTAAGTTCCACCGTGAACTTCTAACAAGTGCTAACTGGGAAGTGAGGAATCCGGTTGTCCGGTCATGCATGTAAGTTAAGAGTAGATATCTGAATCAGATTCGACTCTTCTGTTGTTAAGATTGTTCTCCTTAATTTGGTGTTCGATCTCCCGCTAGCTTCCTCCAAAGCTTACCTATTCTGACTTATGATCGGTTTAGTGGGAACATGGAACAGCTGGTGGAAGCATATATTAAAAATGTGGTTAAATATCACGGAGTCCCTATGGAAATTATTTCGGATAGAGATTCTAGGTTTGTCTCCAGATTTTGGAAGCAATTTCAAAAAGCCATGGGAACAAAATTGAGCCTTAGTACAGCTTACCACCCACAGACTGATGGGCAGACGGAGAGAACTATTCAAACATTGGAGGATATGTTGCGGGCTTGTGCGATGGATTATCAAGGGTCATGGAGTGACAAGTTGCACTTGATTGAATTTTCTTATAACAACAGTTACCACTCAAGTATCCATATGGCCCCGTATGAAGCCTTATATGGTAGGAAGTGTCGTACTCCGTTGTGTTGGAATGATGCGCAGGAGGTGGTTTGGGTTGGGCCTGAGTTATCAGAGGAGATGGCTCAACAGGTTAAGAACATTCGGCAGAGATTGAAAGCCGCACAAGATAGGCAAAAGTCTTACGCTGATTTGCATAGAAGGCCAGTTGAGTTCAATGTGGGGGACAAGGTATTTCTGAAGGTTTCACCCACTAAGAGCGTGGTACGATTTGGCAAGAAAGGAAAACTTGCTCCTAAGTACATCGGTCCGTATGAAATATTGGAAAAGGTTGGAAATTTGGCTTACCGATTAGCTTTGCCGATGAACTTGGATAGGGTCCACAACGTGTTTCACGTATCACAATTGAAACGGTACCTTCCAGACGAATCACATGTGTTGCAACCGAACGAGGTAGAAGTTGCACCTAATTTGACTTATGAGGAACACCCAATTAAAAATTTGGATCGTAAGACAAGGGAGACCCGAGGGAAGTCTGCGGATTTGGTTAAAGTTTTATGGACTCATCATGGGGTTCAAGAAGCTACATGGGAACTAGAGAGCAAGATGAGAACTCAAACCCAGAACTCTTTGATTAAGGTCAGCAATTAAAGTTTCAGGAGAAACTTTCTTTTTAGGGGGGGAGAGTCGTATGGTAAGTGGTGGATGACTACTAGTGTTTGTGAATGTTTGTGTTTGTGAATGTTTGTTGGTGCCAGAAATGGTTGGTAATACTTGGATGTTATTTTAGGAGTTGTCCTCTTAATGATTTCATATATATGTGGTATCGTTGAATTTGTGAATGGTTTATATTGTGTGATTGGTGTGCCTGAGGTTTGGGTGATGTTGCTGAATCATTTGTGGTTGATGAGGTTAACTGAGAATTATTGTGTGGAGTATTGTTTTAATTTCTTGGAGTATGTGAATGTAATGTTTTGTGAGGTGAATTGAGCTTCAGGGACGAAGCTTTGTTTAACGGGGGGAGGATGTAATACCCCAAATTTCTTAAACTGTGATTAAGGTCTTATTTGATTGTAAACCTTAGGAAACCCTAATTTCTAAAGATGGAGAAGGTTATAATTAGTTGGAGGTGCTTGGTGAACATTAGGAAATTTAGTTCCCGGAGTATCACCTGGTAAACCTTAGTTTCACAAGATTTCTGAAATTCCTGAAAATTACTGAATTCCTCAGGAACTGAGAGTGGGTATCAATCTTAGGAAGTGTGTTAGATACTTTTGAGAGTGTTTTGAGGAAAGAAACAATCATATCTTTCTTCTTTTAATATAAGACAATCTAGTTACATTTTTCAGTATTTAGCGGTTCTGGGCAAACGGGGCTTAAGGAGAGCTCAAAAGTGACCCGAGGAAATTCCTTAAACTTGATAACCCACACTAGTATTAACATACCTACATATATAGTCTTAATTCCCATAAAAATCTCAAGCCAAACATGGCCTAAGATGGGGCCGAAAATATCAAGGAAGGAGGAGAAAAAAATATCTCGGTTACTATTCACACCTCCTTACTATTTGCCAATGATTACAAAATCAACTTGCCCCCTCCTTATCCATTCAATGGCGGTTTGGCATGAGTGGTTAGGATTGGTTTTTGTCACCTAACACAAATCTATGGCTATGGACAATTCTAGAAGTAATAATTACAAATAGTAAGATAAGGATAAAAATGTAGTATAAAAGGGGGGGTGGAGGTCGGCCATGGTAGGTGAGAAAGGTGGCCATTTCTCTTCATCTACCTTGCTTCTCCTAAGCTAGAAACCACCATTGGAGCATAGGCAACAACACTCCTCCATTGGAAACACAAATCTAAGGTAGTAATTAAGCTAAAATCAAGGAAAAAGGCAAGTTTAAGGAGTGGGAGCCCAAAATCCAAGGTGGGCGACTTTGGTTGGTGGAGTTTGAGCTCAAGCAACTTATAAAAGGTAGAAAAGCTCCAAAATGGCTAGGAGAGGACAGGTAACATCTATGCACATCACTTTCACCCTTTAAGCTTATTTTTCCTTCTTAAGTCATTCTGTTTTGTTATCTACGAATCCTATCTCTTATTTTCTTAAAATTTCTACAGTAAACTAGGGATGAATATTTAGTGAACATCCTAGAAAATCAGGTCGAAATAAGTTGGGAAGTAGGAAAACACTAAAGAACTTTGAAAATGAAGAAAAATGAGCTTTAAGCTTTAGGAATTGTTTGGATGGGTTTCCGACATGGGTTTGAGCTAAAATTTTTAGGGTAGTCTTGAATAGTGAATATATGGTTATGGTTGAAACATCAAGTCTAATGGAGAAATTTAAGTCGGTTAGACAAGGTAAAGAAGCTAAAAATGAGAAAATGTGCTTTAAGCCTTTCTGAATGTTTGAATGGGTTTCCGAATTGATCTTGAGCTGAAAGTTTTAGGAGATACTTGTGTTGTTGATATTGGATCATGGTTAAATTTTTAGGCCGAGACTCGTTTGGGAAGTTGTTTAAGCTGGTGAATAGTGATTTTGGCTAAAAATAAGAATTTAAGCTTCCTAAGGTGGTTTCTTGGAGATTGTTTGATTCTATGATTTATTGGGGTTTGAATGGTATTGTTATGATGTTATTAAGGTTATTTTACAAGTGGTGAGCTTGATGTGTGAACTACTACTTGTGTAAAGCTTGGTTATGATATCTTACTCATGGTTTGCAAATGTGTTTAAGGATAACCTCTTGTGGTGGTGGTGGAAAGTATTGTGTGATGTTGATATCATGGTTATCCTAAGGCTATGCCTCTTGTGAGAGCCTTTAAGGCCAAGCCAACATTCCGGCAACAATATAAGCTCCTACTAATGAAATTGGAGCTGCCACTATGATCTACTCCTATTGGGCAGAAGTTTTCAATAGGGGGGTGTGCACACTTAAGGACATAGGGTGGGTGGTGGTGGTGGACTTCATTTGGAAATATCTTGTATATGATTATCTCTTGATAATTTTTGGTACAGGTAAATGGTGTGTGATCCATTCTGATTTATTGAATTTGTTAATATTTGTTGGAAACAAGGTTTTACAAAGAAAATAAGTTTTTACGGGGTGTGGTAGTGTTACTCAGTTTTTACTGATTTTATTTGGTTGTGTTTTCCTGTGTATATGTATTATGTGAATTCAGGGTAACTGGGATGGACACCTTCTCTGCACCGAGGACGAGTCCACCGATACTTTCTATATTTTCATGTTTGTCACCTATCGTAGAAGTTTACAGCCTGGGGTCACCGAGATAATTTATGAGGAGTGGAACAAGAAGATACAAGGTTTTAGGCACCCGGAAAATGGCACCAGTCAGTCCATCACTCATGATGTTTCCACAGTGTACGAGTATGCAAGTGGTCCCTAGTTAGATGCTAGCGATGTAATATCCTTTTGATACCCCTTTACTTTTGGTGTAAAATAGGAGTAGGAGCTAACATAGTAGTTGGCTGGAAGGGGTCTTTTGGTACTAAGGTGTAAAGTGACGGGTTGGTTGTGTCACTCTTTAGATAGTAACAGCGATGTAAGATAGCTAGTGTAGGGGTGGTGGTGGTAATAGCCTTACACTTACTAGTGGTTAGTAGGTGTGGCGGTAACCCCCGGTGATAGTATTAGGGGACCTTTGTAAAAAGAAGACTGACGCATGTATAATATAAGCAGTTACTTTGGTTATAACATGTCTCTCTAGAATCAAAAAAAAAAAGAGGCTAAGTAAATGGTGGTGGTAAACCGGGGCGTTACAGTTGTTGACCGACTGACCAAGGTGGCTCGATTCATACCGATGAAGGACACCTGAAAAGTGGCAAAACTAGCAGAGCTCTTTGATAGAGAGATTGTTCGGCACCATGGGGTACTGAAGACTATCGTGTCTGACAGGGATACCAGATTCCTCTCCAGGTACTGGAAATCCACACGGGAAGCGCTTGGTACCGAGTTGAAGCTAAGTACAGCGTTCCACCCACAGACAGATGGTCAAAGTGAGCGCACCATCCAAACACTTGAGGATATGTTACGTGCATGTGCACTTGATTTTCAGACCAGCTAGATTGATAAGTTACATCTGATCGAGTTTAGTTACAACAACAGTTACCATGCATCGATCAAGATGTCTCCCTTCCAGGCTTTGTACGGTAGACCATGCCGCACGCCATTATGCTGGGATGAGTCGAGTGAGACGGTCATTATAGGACCAGAGTATCTGGAACAAGTTCAGGCAGAAGTTCGCCAGATCCGGGCTAACATGAAGGCAGCTCAGGATACAGAAGTCGTACGCAGATGTGCGCAGACGTGACCTGGAGTTCGCCGTGGGCGATCAGGTATTTCATGGAGTATCCCCCATGAAGGGAGTATTTCGTTTTGGCCAGAAGGGCAAGTTGAGCCCAAAATATGTGGGGCCTTATGTTGTGACGGAGCGAATCGGCCCGGTAGCTTACAGACTTGATCTACCCGCCGAGCTGGGCAAGGTACATGATGTATTTCATGTGTCCCAGTTGAAGAAATATTTGTCTCATCCGTCTTATGTACTTCAGCCTGAAAGGCTAACCTTAGAGCCGACCATGCGATCAGTGGAGACTCCGGTACGGATTCTGGATACTAAGACTCGAGACACTCGCCATAAGTCAGTGAGACTGGTGAAGGTTCTTTGGTCTAACCAGGACGTTGAGGAAGCCACTTGGGAGCTGGAAGATAAGATGAAGGCGAAGTACCCGTCATTGTTTACTTCTTAGTGTTTATGTGTATAGGGTACGGGGCGTACCCCTTTTTAAGGGGGGTAGAGCTGTTTCGGTTATGTGTGTACGACGTGTATTTAAATACATGGTCTATGTTATGTTGTATGGACCTTGTGTCCGATGTTATGTTGTATGGACCTTGTGTCCGATGTTATGTAAGTATGACCGTTGTATTTGAATGGCGTTGTTGTATGGACCTTGTGTCCAATGTTATGTAAGTGTGTTGTTAATGTTGTTATGGAAATATTATTCATATGTATTTCTCGTGTTCTAACATTTAGGATATGTGGAAGAGTGAACTTTGAGGACAAAGTTCTTTTAAGGGGGGTAGATTGAAATACCCCAAACCTTAGTATGTTGTTTAAACAATTAAATATGG
The DNA here is from genome assembly GCA_023374045.1 of Limonium bicolor. Taxonomy (NCBI): domain Eukaryota; kingdom Viridiplantae; phylum Streptophyta; class Magnoliopsida; order Caryophyllales; family Plumbaginaceae; genus Limonium; species Limonium bicolor. The sequence goes on from CM041778.1 coordinate 245,462,550, forward strand.
TATATTAAGACTAAAAAAGAGTCTTAGAAACATTAGTAAACAATTTAAACCATAGAAAACACAAATAAATGCCTTAAAGTCAATTAGGGCTAAAATGTGTTCTAAGCTTGGGATAAGCTTGGGTAAGACCTAATGAGCTTACCAAGACCTTATTTTATACTAATGAACATATTAAACCAATTACCAACGAAAACCAAGCTTGAAAACAAGTTAAAACACAAAATGTGCTTTAAGGAGTCTTAAAGCACATTTTTGAAAAATTGTCTTGTAAATGAGTTTTGAATGTCTAAATATCCATCATTACTCTTTAATTAATATGTGTACTACTTAGTATCACATTTGGAAGTCTATATCAATGGGAAATCAAAAATTTCACATCTATGTGCCTTGTTTTAGTGAATAGTAACTAAAATAAGCTAGTTTGTAACATATGTTTATATAAGTAATTAAATTGGCCAACAAAGACTAAAATACCCTTAGTAACATAAAGGGGGCCGGTTTTTGTGGTAATGAGTCACCACTCATGTTAGTTTATTAAGTAACAAATGATGACTAATGGTTACTATTTACTTTAACATATAAATATCTTCTAAAAGCAAAACCAATCTTCATTCTCTCATTTCTCTTCATTTCACACGCCTCCAAGATCTCTTCTATCTCTTCTTCATTCTCCATTCACAGTTTGCAATAGTACACACACAATACCATCTTTGATCACTTGTATCTCCTAGCTCACTTTGCCAAATCAAACTCTAAGACCACCATTCTCTTCCTCTCATCAAGCTCTTCAATTCTATCCTTTCAAAATATCAAGAGCTCCATTTTGGTGCCAAGAACAATCTCCATGGGAGGAGCTTGAGCTTATCTTTTCACATATTATTGTTCTCCTTTGCTTCAAGGTAAGGAAACTCAAAGAAAAATGATGTTTCCCTCATGTTTTTGTGTTGTCCGAAAATCACCCTTAATGGTGTCCTTATGTTGCTTTCTTCTAGCTTCATTTCAACCTTTCATGGACTAGGTGGAGTCCTCTCTTGATATATATTCAAACTCTCTTCAAGTTCTAAGGTAAAACAACTATCTTAATGTTTTTAAAACAATGTATAATCTAGGGTTTACAATGAGATGAAGCATAAAGCTTGTATACTCATTTTATCATTTGTATAATGTTTAGAAGTTGACAAGCAACTAAAAGCCTTGCCAATTTAGTCAAGGAAACAAGAAAGAAGTTGTGAGAAAAAGAGGTAAATGTGCTAACCTAATGTGGTTTAAAGTCTTAGGAGAAATGAGCTTATATTGCTTGTTAAAATGATCTAAGGAGCCAATGGTGAATGACTTAGTAAAATGTTCTCAAAGGCTTATTAAAAGGCATATGTGTTGTTGAGTGTATTTGCAGGTCAAAGGCAAATATATTGTGGAAATTCAGTGTTTATGATTTATGCATCTTAAGGGCCTAAGAGCCATGTTATTTAAGGGCCTAAGTGCCATGCAATTTAAATTATGCACTATATTGTGATGTAGTGCTAAATGAGTGAAGTTTTGTGTATAAGAATGTGCTTGATGGATTTTAGTGTTCTTGATTGTTTAATGGTGAAAACAATGTGTTTTGGTTTAGTAATGTTCTAGGAGAGTTCATGTCAAAATTTAGGTAATAAACAAGAAGTTCTAAGGGTTTAAAATGAGTTTGGTAAGTTAGGAAATGTTTAGAATGGTTAAGTGTTCAACTAGTGAGAGGAACATGCATTATGGTGTTTTAAGATGTAAAAGGGACTTAGGCAATGTTCTAGAGGATTTAGAGTGCAAATGAGTGTTTTGGAATACTTCAAGATCATGGTGAGATTGTGTTTAGGACTTGTGCAATGTTGGTGAATAAGGGAGAAGTAATGTATTGAATGAAGAAACTATAGACTTGTAGAGATGTTTAAGGAATTGGTTAGGAAGTAAAGATGCTTGGGAGATGATGTAGTAGTGGTGAGGAAACATTATTGGCATAGTGGTTATCATAGGTATGAAACACCACTTAGAAACCTAAGGAGAAAGCATTATAAGTGTTAGGAATTTTGGTAAGAAATGAGTAAGTGTATAAGGAGAAAGAAGATGAGTTTTATGGATGTTGTATGAGAGAATAAGTGTGCCAAATGGTGTTGGAAAACATTAGAAGGCTTGAGGAAAAGTTTAGTGAAGATTTGACAATGTTTGGGCATGTTCTGGTGGCGTCCGACCCAGGGGTCCGATCCAAGTTTGGGTCGGACGGCCTCTGTTAGACGCTAGTGAATGGTTCTGGAACGGTCCGACCCAGAGGACTTGGGTCGGACATGGGTCGGACGGGTGTGTTTTAAAGGACGGTGAAGTTTCTGGAGTGGTCCGACCCAGTTGGTTGAGTCGGACATGGGTCGGACAGGTGAGGCTTAGAAGACTGAAATGTTCTGGAATGGTCCGACCCAGTTTGTTGAGTCGGACATGGGTCGGACAAGTAAAATTTTTCAAAACCGAAAATTACTGGAAGGGTCGGACCCAGTTGGTTGGGTCGGACGGTGGGTCGGACTGACCAAAACTTAACAAAAAAAAACATAAAAGCATGGCTTAAGTAATAAACCCTAGGGGGTATAATGTAGGTAATCAAGTATAAGTTTGGGCATTAAAACATGTCGTATAATCATGTTAAACACTTAGTAAATATGGAGTTAAGTAAGTAATTAACCGACATTCTTAAACATGTATAGGAGTGACCTACGGTGGAAATCAATCGAAGCAAGGACCAAGGTATGGTTTTCTTGCAGTCTGTTGCCTACCGGTTTACACCGGCCTATGTGTTGTTTGTTTTTTTTTGTGTTTATGACGTTATAAGACTTAATCATGTAATGAGTTTACAGTTGTTCATATTATTGTGATGTTATGAAGTGACTCATTTCCCTTGTGTGTGTCTAACATGACTTACCACTTGTTGTGAATTGTTTGTTAAGTTCCACTGTTGAACTTCTAACAAGTGCTAACTAGGAAGTGAGGAATCCGGTTGTCCGGTCATGCATGTAAGTTTAAGAGTAGATATCTGTATCAGATTCGACTCTTGTGTTGTTAAGATTGTTCTCCTTCATTTGGCGTTCGATCTCCCGCTAGCTTCCTCCAAAGCTTACCTATTCTGACTTATGATCGGTTTAGTGGGAACATGTGTTTGTGTGGTGTGTTCGGGTCACAATATCCGAACCATCTGTGACTTAAGTTACTCGTTCGAATAACAGAACGGTAATGAGTGTGTGTAACAAGCTTAACATGAGTGTGAACCATTCTCTAGGCTTCTTATGTTGTTTAACCTTCTTGGTTTGTTAATGTGGAAAGAGTATCCACTGTGTATGTGATGTTGTGCTATGCAATAATGTTGTTATGCCATATGTTATGTTATGTTTAAAATGAATGCCATGTCATCATGACAATTAGTTGCGCGTATCCCGGTAGCCGATGGGCTGCGCGTTAACCATACCAGCCAAGGGTTGCTGACCCCCTCGGGGGCTCCATATTTTTACTGCAGGATGAAGATCGAGGAAGCAGAGTGGCTGTAGATTCTAGGCTGCAGGTGTACTTTTGGTTATTTTGGATGTTGAGCCCGGGATACGCCTGTGCTCCCGCGGCATTATATTTTGGTACTGTTCGTGTTACAGATGACAGTGGAGTTATGTGTACAGTTCTCAGTGACAGTTTGTATTAAATACTCGGTATGTTGGTTATGTATATATATGTTGGGATGTTAGTACCTAATGCTCGGGAGTCTGATCATCAGACCGGTACACTTGTATTTATTCTACCTTGTTAACCACGTGGGTGGTTGATGGCATTGTAGCACCGAATCGTTTAGTTATTGTTTAGTTATTTTCGCTGCGATTTCGTCTAATGTTAAGTGCGTAGTAGGGGTGTTACAGCCTTGAATGTGAAACTTACATGGGTATTGGTTCCTTCTATTTGGTTGTTCCATTAGACATTAACTGCTTAGGGTTTACGCTTTTGCACTCTGTAGGACTGAGTGTTTTGGTATTGCTCTGGGTAGTTAGTGATCTAGTGGGAATATGGAGAAGGACAATCTTGGTAATTCTTCTTTCGACTCTGGATATCGTTTCATCCATGAGCTGGGTCTTGTTGTTTCGACGTGCGCGCATCTTCAATGGTAACAGTGAGGGGCTGTATATCCCCTGTCCCAAAAGGGACGTAGTAAACAGTGAGGGGTTGTATATCCCCTGTCCTAAAAGGACGTACTTGGCGGTGGGGGTCATCTCTCCCAATTGGTTTATTCCGCTCTTGAGTATATTTTGTCTAAGGGAATCAGCTTTCTGAAATGGTGGAGACATAAACTGTCTACCACGGGTTATGGGTATTTATATCATTCCTAGTCCTTTGTGACTACCTGAGTCTTTCTCTTCCTAACCAGAATTGGTTCTAACATCAATAATGGATGCTTACTAACTATATGGTGTGACTTCTTAAGTGGTTGACTTGGTTCTTAAGTTCTTTGTCTCTATCCTTACATTGTTCTCTCTTCTCTATGATTGATTGTTTTGAAGTGCCTCCTTTCCATGTTTTACTTTCAAGAGTTTGATTTCAAGTTACTGTTTATTTTGAAGAGTTATGTTTTAAATATTGTTTTGGAGAATTGTACCAGTTCCATTCCAGGGAACTGACTCACCCCTCTCGGGGTGGGCTGCTTGGTTTCATCTTGCAGGTACGAAATTGTTTATACAGGTGGCCACGAAGAGCATGAGTGATTGGGATGGGAATTAGAAACTGTGGAGAGTTATTCTGTTTTACGTTCAGTTTTGTTTACGTTGTTTTCTTGAGTTCAGACCGTAACTTAGATAATTGTAATGGTTGTAATTGGTGAGGTTGGTACCGGGTGTTTGGAACCCGATGGTCTGTAATCGCCTTAGTATTTTAATTCTGCTATAAATACGTTAAAAAGGGGCGTTACACGTTACTTCGCCTTTTTCCGCCTCGTTGCAAGGTTGGTGCTTCCTTCTTGCTACTTCTTGGTCAGCCGCGTTCTCGCGACTGCTAGGCATGTCGCCCCATGCTGCCACAGATTCCGGTCTCCTTTGAATAGGATATTTCCATCTCCCGCCATAAAATGCGGTTATAGTCGTTCCAGCGGAATCCGTCTCCGGGATTTCCGGTTCTCGGAATCTACCGCATGACAGGTTCTAGTTCATATGGATATACTTAACAACTGCCAGATCGGGTTTTCCTGTCTCTCCGGCGTTCTCTCCCGAGCTTTTAATACGAGGGCTGTGGAGGGCGGGTTTGGCATTGTAGGTATCCAGATCATACTGGAACTTCCTATCTAGCACATCTCTCACGCTATCACTCCACCCTTAGCCCTAAGTCTCTAATTCCTAACTCGGTATTCCTAAGCTCGGTATTTCCAGTCATCAGAGCGATACTTCGCTCTTATACCATTTTTGTAACACCTCATCCGCTAATCTCATAATTACCTGTTAAACTCGTAGTGGAACTCTAAATACAACGGAGGGTGATACAATGCCGTTAACCATCCCTATGGCTAACCAGGCCTAACCCAACTACTGCATCAGTCTGATGGACCGGAATAACCGAGTACTCAATACAATTACATTAATCATTCACTCACACCGAGTCTCATAAAATACATTACTCCATTCAGTTCCTTACTATACCGAGTCTACAAAAATACGGATGCCGATAACACTTTCGGTCTTACACCTCATTCAAATACATAAGTAATTAAAATCTAACTACCCATGCTAACCACCGTCCCCGTCCTACACTCGAACGGTATCGTCTCCGGTGTACCTACAAATAAAAACGATGCCCCTAGGGGCTCAGCTTATCGCTGCATATGAAATTTGTATACCCCGCGTGCTAACCGGGGTACGCCGACTACTTTTGTCGAGAGCATGAAATCCATTTTAAATCATTCAACATGCATATAGTAATACATTACATATGTACACTACACAAAGATTCAACAAACAATCATGGGATACAATCCCTAACTAACATAACAAGGATGTTAGTTTGTATCAATTTACTCTTAGGCCTTGAGGGTTCTACCTCACCATGTCTTGGTTACTTATTCAGTGTCTCACCCACTCTCTTGGGATACTTTTTCATTAAATCACCCACACTCTTGGGTTACTTTTTTCATTATCTCACCCACACTCTTGGGTTACTTATACTCAAGCTCTCGTAGTTCTCAAGACACTATAGGTCTCCTTCGTCATGCTTGTTTTCTCTTAATACATTCTCAAGCCAAAACACATGGCTCTCGAGCTTAGTCTTACTTCCCCGGTTTCGACCCTACTCTGGGTCTAGCATGGTGGAAAGGTTAAACTAGCTCCCAAAACTCTCTCTTAGTTCCTTCTACTTTCACATAGATCCGACTACTCTCAGACTTCTCACATCCCCACACACTCCTCTCTCGGAGTTATAATATAATTATGTATATTAGTCTAGAAGCATCACTCTCGATGTTTCGTAAGACTTAGGGAAATTCTCTTAAGTTTGGGTACTCTTAGGTTTAAGGGTTACCCCAACATTGTGTATACTATACTTTCGGTTATTTTCTTATACCGGGTCGATTCCTCATATAGGAGGTCGACCGTATCTTAAGGTAGTTTAATGGTCCCTTACGTCTCTTTTACTTTACTCGCAAGTTCACATCTTTGAACTATCTTTAATCCCCTAAATGGAGGTTCATTTATATTTCCACTTTCATTTATTTTGTGGATTGTTTCAATTTGGTCTATAACCGTTATCGGGTGTTTACTCAACCCGTACATCTTCCTCACATACAAGTGAGTTCATAGGTTTGCGTTATTGTTATTCTTTAATCGATGGCTTATGTGTTTGCACGTTTCCGTTATTTTACAAAACGACCCAATCTACAAGTTTCTAGCCAATCGTTACACAGCTATGAGTCGGTCTACACACTAAGTTAGACCTCACCGGCATTCAAGTATGTTAGTACATACATTGCACATCAAGACATACATATCAAATGCAATAAGTCATTTTTATGCTTTTATCTTAATTATCCGGCACACAAACACACAAATCAACGTAACACGGTTAGCATACGGGGCATGAGAAAATCATACCTTACACCTTGGTTTCACTTTTACCGTGTCCCCACATTGCTCGGTTCACGCACGATACTCTGATAAGGTTCAAACACTATTATCAATACCAAGCTCATACGGTACGTAATTAAATACTACTCCCGTACTTACCCCGTTATCCCGTTATCTCGGTTTTACTCTTGTTAACTTGAGCTCATACTTATCAATCACTTATAGCACTTTCTTACACTTTTTTGGGCCTTTACATGTCACCAAACAAGGCCTAAACATCATCTAACATCATTAACATTCAAACCCCCATCGTTTACAACCTTTAAAACACTCACGGCGTGATTCTGGGGGTGGTCCAGGACTTGGTCCTTATCCTAAGTCCCGGACCAATTGTTTTCCTAACTTTTGGCAGAATTTCTACACTTGTCCGGGACCTTATCCCTATCTCAAGTCCCGGACCAAGCATGGACTTTCACTCTTGGCATAAAATTAAGGGTGGTCCGGGACTTCGTCCAAGGACCAAGTCCCGGACCCTGCTAAAACCTGAGACATACATGATTTTTCAACTCCAATTCAATCCTTAATCCACACTCAATCTTTCCCTAATCTTTCCACAAGTTTCCTACATGTTTAATCACCTTAAAACATGCTCTAAACCTCTTCAAATCATAGGTTTAATCCTTACTCAAATTCACAAATTTTCCATTCTCATTTCAACACTTTGCACACTTGTGCATTTTCTAACCTCTCTTGGCACTTGCATTATTGTTCTCACTCTATTTGACCATTCCAAATCTCCAAGACAATGCACTTCTCATAACAAGTTCATACCTCACTCTTAAAGTCTTAAATCCTCATTCTTTCCGATAACTCCCAAGGCACTTAAACAACTCCTTTTGCTACAGATTTTAACACAAATCTCCTACCTTTAAACAAGCATTCCCAAGGTAGTTTTCTAACCCAACCCAATCTCCATCCATACCTAACTAACCCTAGGTTATTCTTCACTCAAAACATCACTTAGATTTCTACCGGAATTTTGCCATAGCCAGGCTATTTTCTAACATTGCCCAAAGCTCATCACATCACTTAATTCATCCTAAAAACTAACCAAGCCCATCATGGGTTCTACCAGCACACAATTTCAATCCAAACTCATCAAATCCTCCAAAATACAACAAAATGCATAAATCATAAAGTGCATGGCTCTTAGGCCCTTAAATCAAGCATTAACTCACAAATGCATCAAGCACTACCACAACTCTTCCTCGTATCAACAAATCACATTCCAACTCATGTTGGGGTTCATTCATTTATTTATTTTCCCTTCCCAAATCCTAAAAGCAATAAGAACATACACTAAGGTAATTTATTTACCTTAAGTCTCCATTTCTCTCCTTCCTCCATTCTCTTTCCTTTCTTCATCTTTCTCTCTTGTTTCTTGTTTTCTCAACTGGCCAAACAACTCAAGCTTGCCAGCCCAATAACAACACACTACTCAATACATACTCTTAATTTAACTTAGATTTTGAAGAGAACTCTTAAGCTTTAAAGAGGGTGTTTACCTTACCACTTCTAGAAGGAGTTCTTGGATAGCAAGGCTAACAAAATTCCAGCCCCCATTGAAGAGTAAAACCGGCTGGACATTAGAAGAGGAGGGAGCTCAACGTTGGAAATTTCCAAGAATCAAAGAAAGCAAGAAAAATGGAGATTTCACTGCTGGAAAAAAAAAGAATAAACAACGCCCTTTTAAAAACGGTTATATTTGTAAATCATTTTTTAGCATATTAAACAAACGATTATAAAGTAAGGCGTTGTATTTATGGTTTAGGCCGGACATTTTAAAAAACGCTTCACTTAAGAAGCGTTCTTTATTATATCGCGCCCAAAGACAAAAAAATGCTTGGAAAATAAGCGTTCTTTATATGAAACATATAAAGAACACTTTACGTATAAAGCGTTTCTTATGTCTCTGGAATGCTCAACATAATGAACGCTTCCATTTAGAAGCGTTCTTTATGTTTTTTACTCTCAGCATAAAAAATGCTTCTTAAGTGAAGCGTTCTTTATGTTGGCTGAATAATTCACCCCACTTTCCCGAAAAATTTAATCTCTCCCGCGCTAGCTCTGTTACAACGTAACCCTCAAGCTACCTCTCTCTCGACTGAGCTCAAGAAATATATACGTACCCCGGCCAGTACCGTCCGCTAGCTACTGCGCCATCGCCGCCACTGTCGTTGCCGCCACGGCCGTCGCTGTCCGTGCCGCCGCCGCCGCTTTCCGGCCGTCTTTCGCGCCTGCTACGCGTTAATTTCTCCCGATATTTGTGCCCACGCGCATGCACCTTCATTCTTTGATGATCATCGATATCGATCGACCCAAATATACATGCATGCCTGTCGATCGATCGCCTCTATTTTGGTAATTCATCAAATCTGTGAACAGGAACATATATATTTTTCTCCTCTTTCACTCTTATTAATTTTGCAACCTGCGATCGAACAGGAACATACATGCCCGTCGCCTCAGTATGTACGTTCTATATTGATATCATCTGCAGTAATTAATTTTACAACCCAATTGGCGTAACATCGATCCATACTCTATCGCCTATATTCTTGATTCTGCTGGAGGTAATTTTGCTAACCAAACTGATCGATCAGGAACATATACATGATGTGGTTGGGATTAATGTGTTTAATAATTAGGATTAAGTGCGTGTTTGGGATTAATTAATTTTGCAAACCAATTAAACTGTCGGCGCCTGAGCGATTTTTGATACTTGCTGGTTGTGTCCAAATGGACTTGAGATTAATGTGTTATTAGGCGAAAAATATAATGTGTTTGGGCATACAAATATAGCCACGTAGTTATGGCGAAATTTTGCAAAACCAAACTGTCGACCAGGAACATACATGCTCTGTTTGAGATTAATGTGTTTATTAGGATTAAGTGTATTTGGGATTAAGTATGCAAACCAAACTGTCGCCTCTTGTACATGCTCTATTGTGGTGAAACCCTATATTTTTAGGGGAGGATTCTATCGGATTTCCTAGAAAATTTTGTCAAAGTATTGAATTATTGGATTCGTAATGTAATTATTTTTGTGTACAAACTATCTTCTGCAGGCATTGGTAGTACTTTTCATTGTCACACCTGATACGGGCTGGTTGATTGAAGTCTAGCTTTTTTACATCAGGACTAAGCAGACTACTAGGTTAGTTTATAATTTTTCTCTAATTACTTCTTAATTGTTCATATAATGTTTCTCTTAATAGCTATTAAATATACTCGAACATAGTCACCCGTCCGAGATATACCTACTAGAGGTATATCTTGGATAGTCCCCGTCGGGACTGTTCAATCATGTTTGATCTCACCTTCTAGGTAGTGAACAAGTTTATAAAAAAAATAGTTCATTTAAAAATCCGGTAGCGTTTCCCTTTTGTTCTTTGAGTGTATACATTCATACATACACTAGAAGAACAGAAGGGAAATGCTGCCGAAATTTTCAATGAATTATTTTTTATAAACTTGTTCGCATGTGAGATTGAACGTGATTGGATGGGTTAAGGTTGTAAAATTTTTAAAAGTAACTGGACTAATATCTACCAACATATGAACGATATCGATCATCTGTAAAGTAATACATCGATCTTATAGAAAGTGATGGAGCGTTCAAAGATGTACAATGACATACTTGACAACGATTACCTACAAGGGGTCGATAAGTTCTGTAAGATCCTAGTCAACAATCTTCAACCTAGGGATAAGGGATTGTAGACACCAAAAATTCTCACCCCAAAAAGCAAAATTCAGACAAATAAATAAAATAAGATGGTCGTCGCCTTTCTTCTCAAAACTTATTCATGTGCATATCAAAACGAAACTGTCAATTCATGACCAATTTTTTTAAATCAATTTACAAAGCATCCACTTTCAATCCCGTCCCTTTTCATTACTTACTTACTTACTTTACCATTTTATTTTCAATTTATTTCACGTTAGTTGGTTCCGTTTTGTTCACTTATTCTATTTTACATTCATTTTATCTCGGTTCATGCTATTTCGTTACTTGTTTATTTTATCTCATTTCATTGATCCTTTTTCATTTCATTGATACATTTTCTCGTATTTTCTTTATTAGTACTTGTTTTATTTTGTCTTTATCATTATTATTTTTAGAATCATTTTCATCATTTTATGTATATCCTCACTATTATATTCCATACTAGTATTTTTGTTTTATCGCCAATTCGATTACATTCCCTCTCATCACATTTTATTTTGTTATTTCTCTTTCCTATCTTATTTACACGCTACTCGTACTTATGTAATTTAACTTCTATTTTATCGTGTTCATTTGTATTTTAAATACCATTTCATTACTTTATGTTTTTTTAATCACATTTTGTATTTTATCATTGTCATCCCATAATTTCATGACTTCTAGGAAGAAAACAATTCATTTTGATAAGATTAAGCTCTTTCACTTTATTATATCTATCCATTTAAAACGATAGCATTTTAAACAAAATTCATCCTGTTAGAATTAAACTTTTAGTAGCATATCTTGCGTTTGTATCTTGAGTTTAGTTATAGTTTAGGTGGTTACTATGTTTGCTGGGGAACATATAGGTCTCGGGTTCGAATCAGGGAAGAAGCGCGGGTGTTTTTATTTTTCTCTCTGCTCAACTCGGATTAGCGTTTTATTTAATATCTCCTGCATTCATACATTGAATTTCAAAGCAGCATAGTTGGTTAGTGCCTATGAGGAGGGCAACAGCAATCCGGGTTCGAAATTGAGTAGGAGCAGGTTTGTTTTTTTTCCTCCTTTTTTTGTACCAGACGTGAAGAACCCTGCCATGTATACCCTAGTTATGTTGACCCGGGTCAAACCCGATCCAAAAAGAAAACCAGTAACCCCTCAAAACCCTAGACCTTTTCTTATAAAAACTGATCCACAGTAGCCGTCCCTGTGGCTCGATCTTCTTCCCGATCTGTTCCCAACATCAAAAATGAACTCTCCTCTCTTCATTTCTCTCGCTTCATTTCTCTCGTTAATAACCGTCTCCATCATTCTCCTGGCTACCAGTAATTTTGCAACCCAAAAACTGTCGAACATGAGACATACATGATTCTCTTCTTCCATCAATCAACTTCCCTTCCCCATTCTATCGCTCAACAAGGAGAGAAACGTGCTCTGCGCCTCCATTCTTTTCTCACACCCTCCCTTTCATCCGGCCTTTCTTCTTCAACAAAAAAAAAACCCTAAGCCAGACCGAATCTGTAGCCGATTTTCATCTTCCCTCCCTCCATCCTTAAACTCGAAAGACGCCAGCAAATTACCGGAACAATAAAGACCCCTCCCCTTCTATCTTCAAAAACTGAAAATCTCAAAATCAACAAGAGCCAGACACCACTCCTTCACGATCTCGATTCTTCTACCCTGGCGTACCTTCACACCTCAACCAAGAGGGAAATCGTCGTTCACCCATCGACTGAGGTTTTGCCAGTTCGCGCGAGTAGGCGCAAGAAGGAATGCGGAGCAGGCTCGAAATTGAAGCTGGTATGTGGGGTCCCAAAACCGATTATGGAGGAGATGTCCAGATAGACTTTCAGTTTTACTAATTTATCCTGCGTTTTCTCGGTAATGCACCCTCTCCTCTTCATTTCTGTTTCTTTCTTTGTTCTGTGGTAGTACTTCTAAAACCGATTATGGAGGAGATGTCCAGATAGACTTTCAGTTTTACTTCATTTTATTTATTCTGACGTAAAAATGGAGATGTTTACCGGAATCCAAGCTAGATGCTGTTAATTTCCACTTCGAACCAATTAATCGGGTGTAGTTCTGGTGTTTGCTTTTCTGGAATTCGCTTTCGAACTCAGACCCAAGTGTCCACGGTATAATATTTGAGACTGGAAATGCTATTGAACCCTGCGTATATACTTGTTTTGGAAATGTCTATTGACATCTTAATTTGTGTTATGCTGAGGTAATCGCTCTGAAATCTGGCCCGGGGAAAACTGTTGGACCTCAAGAATGAACTAGATGTTCGAATGCTCGTGCCAAGCCTTGCGCGTATAGACCGATTGTAGCCAAATTTGGGTTTGCAAGAGTTGATCAAATCGATTAACTCAAAGATTGGTATCCCTTCCTGTGATCAAAGTTACCAATATTCATCAGATTTGCTTGTATATGTATGTATATCTGTTAAATACATGACCTAGGTATACAGTTTTTGTTGTGGTTGTTTTGTCTAGCGTGGTTTTAGTATCGACGGTGATATCTTAGTGTAAATATTATTCTTATGAGGTTACTTTTTCTAATATGCGGATTTATGTTACGCTCTACTAATTGAATTGGGAATTATGCTAACACCACTTGCTTCAATAAATCGAGATCGGGGTGTAACTTCATTTTTCTGATTTCCACTTTAAAAAAAAATTTGGTTTATTTCGCCTTTAGTCATTCATCTATTGAGTTACCGATTTTGATTTGTTCGTTGTGTGTGAATTGCTCTTTGAACTGCTCGTTTTAAATTTATGTTGTCGTGCATATATGTTCACTTGTCTTTATAATAAGCCTTAGTTATCATCCTTTAGGACCAAGCCCTAGGATAGTGGGTGAACCCAGAGATTTAGGTGAGCCATGGTCCCACCTAATAAATTGGGAGATCCCTAAACCCAAACCACACCTTACTCTAATAAAAAAAATCAACTTTCAAAAAATCTTAAATGTTTCAAGAGAAAATAAGCTTCAAAGTGAAAGCCCAACGAAAAAAATTTCCAATTCAAAATTTCTATTTCACGGCCCAATTCAAAATTCCAATTTGATAGCCCAATTCGGAAGCCCACTTGAGGCCCAAAGCCACAAACCCAAGGCCTAATCTCAAACTCCCCCAAAAGACCGAACAGCCTGAATCCGGTCTTATCGGCCCAATATCTAGACTTGCCCCAAATAACCAACTCAGCCCAAAACCATGGCCCATCACCCAGACCTGCCCTTGGCCCAAAGCCCATGGCCCAAGCCCAAAAAACCCGAAGCCCAATACTACATGATCCAAACCCATGGCCCAAGCCCAAAAAACCCGAAGCCCAATACTACATGATCCAAACCCATGGTCCAAAACCCCTAAAGACTCAAAGTCCACAAGAAAGCCCAAAACCATAAAAGGTCCAAGCCCAAAAAACCCGAAGCCCAATACTACATGATCCAAACCCATGGTCCAAAACCCCTAAAGACTCAAAGTCCACAAGAAAGCCCAAAACCATAAAAGGTCCAAGTCCACAAAGGCCCAAGTCCACAAAGGCCCAAGTCCACAAGAATCAAACCTTGTCCCAAAAGTTAACCTTTGACCTGAATGTTGACCTTGACTGAATGTTGACCTTGACCAGAAAACTTTGACCTTGACCTAGCTTTGACCAGGTCCAGCTTTGACCAATCTGAACTTTGACCAACCACACTTCGACCTTGACCTAGCTTTGACTCGGTCCAGCGTTGACCAATCCGAACTTTGACCAACCACACTTCGACCTTGACCTAGCTTTGACTCGGTCCAGCGTTGACCAATCCAAACTTTGACTTTGACCCAACTCTAACCTGGTCCCATGTTGACCAACATGAACTTTGACCAGCCCAAGTTTGACCTTGACCCAACTTTGACTCGATTCCATTTTGACTCGGTCTAACTTTGACTCGGTCCGTTTTCCAACCCCAACCCAAACTCAATTCAAACCAAATTCAACTCGAACCCAATTCATTCGATTCCAATTCAATTCAAAGCTTCATTCGATTCCAATTCAATTCCAAATTCAATTCAAATCCAAATTCAATTCAATTCCAAACTCATTCAAATCCAAATTCATTTCAAGTCCAATTCAAATCAATATTCATTCAACCCCAGTTCAACTTCGATTTCAATTTCATTCCAATTTCTCCCACACTCTAAATGTCTCATAGACCCAAGCGTCTCACAGACTTTGTCATTCTAATGATTCGAACGTCTCACAGACCTGAACGTCTCACAGACCCGAGCGTCTCACAGACTTCGACATCTCAAGGTTTCAAACGTCTCATAGACCCGAGCGTCTCACAGACTAACACCTTAAACCAAAAACTTATCCAAACTCTAAACTCCTCAAAAAAAATCTCTAAAAACCCAAAAATCTGAACTACGTAAGGTCTGATCTCAACAGGGAGTTGAGTACGTAGGCAGCCCATCTAGGGTGCGACCCCATTCCAAACAAAAAACCCCTTTCCTCCTCTAAGGTGCTCTTCATACCTCTCAAAACACTCAAATCTTCTTTGGCTCCCATAGACTTCAAACCATCAGATACTAAGTCTTGCCTAAACCTCGGACTTTTCCCAATTCTCATTCTATACTCATCCGAATTCACCCATTCGTCTTCTTGGCGTTAGCTTGGCAGAAAAGCTCGCCTCATCCACTCTCTTTCTCTCTTCCCGTCCTTATCCTATCCTTTGGCTTTAATTGAATCTCTCTAATAAGGTTTTGAAAGAAGGCAATCCCGACAATTGGAGACCGAGGTTTCCTCGGGCACCAATCCGAAGTCGTGGTCGTTGCCACTTCTAAGGGGTGTAACCCAGTGCGAACCCGCACAAATCTCTAGTATGATCAGATAAGTCCTATCCATAGGCAACAATCTCAGAGTCAATTAACGGTTCTTAGAACCCGATCTTCCTTCCTAGTTATCATAGGTCAAACTAGGTGGCGACTCTAGTCAATTCCGCCTTATAGAGGCATAAGTCCGCGTGGAGCCCATCGAGAGCGGGTGTAGTGCACACTTGCACTCCCCTTATGCTTTCTGGGAAAGACGGACGATTCAGTAGGTACTTGAGGGTTGCCAGAATAACGGGTTTCCACCCTCCACAGAATGGCAATTTCTAGGATCTAGACTTCTCAGCTAGAACCATATTTAGATAGACCCCCCCTCATACCGAAAAATCACCCTCCACAGGGATATATTTTGTGTCCATGCATCGACTGCAAAAAAGACTTCAAGTATAGAGATATTGAGAAAATTAAGGACCATCTGATTCATCGTGTGTCTTTAAATGCAAATGGGTAGACAACAGGCGTAGTTACCGTCAGGTGGAACACGGTATGAAGTTGGTTGACCTAAACGCATTGACATACACAGAAGAACCGTTTATAGTTGCTTCTAAAGCTAGACAAGTGTTCTACTGTCGTGATCAATGCCAGATGGTCAGTTGTATTGCAAAGTAAGCGACGGATAGTTGGTGTTGATGGTGTTATAAACGAGGAAGATTATGATTGTGAAATGGACAATGTTCCCCTCCAAATGCCAATGGAAGTTGATAATGTGACCAACTTTCAGTGCACAAAATCAGATCATGGAGAAGGGTTGTGGGTGGAAAAATGAACAAAAAGTAAGTCTGGCATAAAATTGAATGCTCAACACATGCGTGTACAATTTATGATTGTTTATGACTCTATTTATGACACTGACTATATATTTATGTAATGATATTGTGCAGATTATGGATGCCTACGATCATGAGATGCTCCTACAATGTGATGAGGATATGGAGATGGGGATAGATGCAGAGATGCAGTTAGCGGAGCGTACACTGTTCGTCATTGCCACTGATGCTCCTACGACCTCTCAGGACCCTCCTACGACCTCTTAGAGCCCTCTACGAAAGACACGAGGACCGTCACGTGGTCTAAATGAGAAGAAGGGGAGTGGCATGGTTGATCTGGTGTGGGATAGGTATATGTTACACCTATATGTTATTCTGTCTTATTGTTTCATATATATACTGATATTTATACATTTATATGTAGTACTATATATATTACGTATGACTAACATATATACTGTATATATTACGGGTATCTTAGACCCACTAGCGTATCTAAGCAGAAGTTTTCCAGTGCCATGGGTCGATTGGTTAAGACCCATTGCTATATCAACAAAAACTGGAGGAACCAAGATCCGGAAATAAAGAACATTATGTGGACGAGCTTGAAGAAGAAGTACCAAATCCCAGATGAAGCATATGATAAAGTGTTGTCACTGCTTGCTTTGCGTATGCAAGCGTTCAAAAATAGACGGGTGGCTGGTTGGATCAATACGAACAACCCGAAGAAGGTGCCTCCCTATGAGTTGTACGCTGGCATGATCACTGAGGAGGAGTGGAAGGAATTCTATGAAGCACATATCACCCCTGAGTTTAAGGTAAGTAATTGTTTTCATAGATTAACTTTTAAGTTTATGTTGTTAATATAACAGGATAAAGTTAAAATGAATTGTATTCTTTCCACAGGCAGTTCAGGAAAAAGCCCGACAGAATCGCTTGAAAGATCAGAACCCACACTACATGGGCCGAGCTGGGTACGCGGGCCGTATACCATGCTGGATTGAAAAGGGGTATCTAAAGCGTATGCGTGAGGACGGCACAGTTGAGCCGATTCAGAGTCTGGATGAGGTGAATCGGGCACAAGCATACATGCTTGGCCGGCAATTAGAGAAGAACGGCGAAATGTATTATCCGCGGAAGGAGACTGTAGACTTAGCTGCAAAAATTGTGAGTGTCTTGAGTAATATTTAATAGTTTATAAATTTTTCTTTCAATTTATGTATGTTTTAATTATTTGATCAAATTCATAATTTACATGATTTTTTACATGTGCAAGACTGTAGAGGGTGCTGATTCTTTTCTTGGCTAGCCTCGTAGTCAGAATGATCCATTGAACAAAGCGCTTGGCAAGAAGGATTACCCTGGGAGAGTTCGAGGATTTGGATCCGCAGTGCGTCAGAGGGATGTTTTTCCTCGCTGCTCCAAGCGGATGGGGAGGGAGGAAGAAATGAGGGAGATCGAAAGAAAGTTGACACAGTAGTTCCAATCTGATTTGTAGCAGCAGATGCAACAAATGGAAGCGAGATTGATGCAACAGCTGAGTCACGGGCATCAATCTTCTAGCTCATCAGTGTACGCCCTTGCACCCGCTTCCACCCCTGCACCTACTTCCACCCCTGTACCATCTCAGGTTTCTCATTCTTACACTGTACCTGCACCTTCTGATCCATTCACATATGCCAAGCTTCAGGTATATGTGAATTTTAGTGCTTTGTCGTTATTTATTTTTTCAATTAATCAAAAGTATGCTTGTTGCAATGTATGAATTAATCTATTTTTTTCGTTCGTTTATTAGGGAACCAAAAAGTGTCGTCTTCTGCAGATCAATGAACATGGCACCTTTATGGTTTCATTAGGCACAATTCTACAGACTGATTCGGCGTCACTGTGTCATTTTAAGCGGGTTCCGGCCTGGTACGTCCGTGTGTTCGTAGACAGTGTCTGTCAAGGCTGTGATCACATTCCACTACGATATAGAGTGGAATGGTTGGAGCACTGTCATTGAAGCACGTGGCTCACAAGTACCGTGGCCTTGCAATCTGGTGGATTTATCTGATAGTACGGTAAGCAAAAGAACTTAAATTTGTTTACTAATTAACATTCCATATATAAATGCAGTTTTGGGAATAGTTTTCTAACGTATACTAACTTGTCATTTCATAGACACCTGTTCCTATTACTGACAAAGGTAAGCGAGTCCATGCGTCTAAAGGAAAGGGACCATCAGGTCAGCAGGATGATCACTACATCAGTCCACTTCGACACAATTTCATTCTTCCCCAAAATTTGGTGAATACACTGGGAAAGCGTCAGCAGGTCTTATATAACATGATACTCGGGAAGGGTGATGATTTCATTCAGTTTATCCTTAGGGTTCCGCCGTCTTTGTTCCACAGCGAACAAAGCCAGGAGTTGCTGATCAGTATTAGAGATGTCAAGGAGCTGCTGCTTGGTGATATGTTGAACATCTCGGTGATTCAATCGTACTGCTTGTAAGTATCACATTTTTTCTCTCTCAAAGTTAATAGTAAGTTTTATGTATAATTTTAATTTAATGCCTTTGTCATCAAAGGCCCTTACTATCGAGGCTGGTGTCAAAGAAAATGGCAAATATGATCACCTTCCTATGTCCACAAATCATGTCTTCCGATGAAGCTATGAGAGACGGTGTTGCGTGTCAGAGTCATATGTGCAATGCCATAATTGCGGTGGTTAGTAGGAAAAGCCGATTCGTGCTCATACCATATCATCAGATGTAAGCGTGCTTGACCACCTTATGCTTTTATCTTTATTGTTTTATAATATTAACACATATATATTTTGAAGCTGAAGTTGATTTGTTGTTGTTTGAACTTGTAGCAATCATTGGTTGTTGTTAGTGGTGTGTACTTACACATCATCCTGTATAGTGATTGACCCTATTGAAGGAATTAGGAACATCACCATTTCTATTCTGCTGACAAAGTAAGTAAATTGTGCATATTTTCATTTCACAAATAAAATTTTAAACTTTTTTTATTACTTGTCACTTAAATGCTTGTTTTAATTAATTTCAGTGGTTTTAGAGATGCTATGTTCAGTGCCCGACAAATGAATTTTCCTTTGGATATACAGTATATGAAAAAGGTAAAAAAAACTTCCAGTTTACTCATGCATACGTAAATATATTTTGTATATTAGTGTGTATATTTATATATAATTAATAATATAATTTTATGGAAAATAGTGTCCCAGGCAACCGGATAGCAGCAGTTGTGGATATTTTGTGATGCGATATGTGTACGAAATCGTGTCCAAAATCGATAAAATCAGAAATGCCAATGAAGTACGTATTATAAGTCTTGTGTTTGAATTGGTAATTTAACTGTTTGTGCAAGGTTGGATACGTTTAAATGGTGTATAGACTTAATTGCTTTTATAATTCTTGTGTGCAGCTTGTTGACTTCTTCGCAAAACAAGGAGCTGCTTATTCACTTGTCGATCTAGAGTTTGTCAAGGATCACATGTGCGCTTACTGAACGAAATCAATAACTTCTGATGAAGATCAGCAGAAGTCATGAGTTGCGCGCTGCAGCTATTTCTTTTCTTTTTTGAAGTTGTCTGAACTGAACCAATTTGCACCTGTAAATGCAGTTTGTTGCATTATGTCAAGTACATTTGCATTGTGTTGAAAAATGTAGTTTCTTGCATTATCAAATTTCTACAGATTGGAGTAAACATAAGTACTTAGTAGCTTCCATCTGTGTTTGGATTTTAATTGTAATTAAATTTTGTCTGCATGTTTGGTACTAATACTGGCAAATCTCAGTTAATTTGGTACTAATACTGGTTGATTTGTTGCAATTGGCCTACAGTTTGTTGTGATGGCTTCTGCTGTGTTGAAAATGCAACAATGCATTGATCTGATGTGATGATATATCTGTAGCATTTGTTGGAACAGAGATTCCTGAAAAAAAAATGAAAAAAAGGAAGATATAAAGAACGCTTATCCATATAAGCGTTCTTTAAACTCTCCCTCCAACCATCATAAGAAACGCTAATATGTGATAAGCGTTGTTTTTGTCTGAGCACACGGAACGCTTGTTAGGCTAAAGCGTTTTTATGCTCCCATCGTTCTTGCATTATAAAGAATGCTTTGCAAATAAGTGTTCTTTAAAGATAGTATAAAGACGCTTTGAAAGCGTCATTTAAAATGTTTAATCATTTGCGTCGCTCGAATAAACTGCGCTTTTTAAACGTTCTATATGCCAAATTTAAGCGTTGTTTATTCTTTTTTTTTTCCAGGAGTGTTTTGAGCTTGCTTCTTACCTTAAGCAACCAAGGAGTGGTTCTAGAACAAGATGGCACCTTCAACCTTCAATTTCCAGAAAAGTTCAAGTGTGGGCTTTTTGGATTTTGAAGGGAGGGAAATGTTCCCCAAGTTGAGAGGAATCCAATGGTGGATTTTTATTGCAATTTGGAGTTGATTTGAACCTTGTAGAAGAAGATGAAGAAGGGAGCTGTTGGTGGCTCTTGCAAATCACCATGGAGGCTTCAGAGAGGAAGAAGAGAGCTCAGGTGGGAGGAGGGAAAAAAACGTGGGTGCAGAATAGAATAGAGGAGAGAGGGAGCAAAAGTGTTTTTATTACTTTTTCCCCCTTTCTTTTCTTTTCTTTCTTTCTTACTAGTTACTTAGCAAGAGAGGGGGATGTTTTGACCAGTAAAAACCGGCCCCAAAAAAGTACATATGGGCTGGAGCGTTTTTCGTCTTTTACAGAAAACGCTCGTTAATTTGCCCGGTTTGGCACTATTCACTAACCGGGCCCGTTTTTCAGATTTTTCTCGTTTATTTATTTTTAATGGTTATTAAGCTTCCATTAATACTTAATTATATTTATATAGTCAACCATAATTTTTACGGGTCTATTTGACCACTTAAAGTCACGTCTTCGGGTTTTCTCGAAAAACGTGCTTTAAAACTCCATTAGCGTTTTAATCCATTATTTGGATCCGTTTTCTTCGGGAATAATTCACACATACTAATTAGGCATAAGTAAGAATTAAGAATCCATCTCGGACCCTAACGAGGTCATATATCTCCCATACTCATTTAATGCACGTTTTAGCGTTTTTCGTGCTTTATGCATTTTTTTTCTTTTGGTTTTATTCTCTTTACCAACGCTCTCTAGGCACCGTTAGGCCTTTAATAATCATATTAGGATAATTTAATCACCACTTTTAAGTCCGGGGTATTAAATCCTCCATTAGCTTAGGGAATTCTCAAGGTCTAGCATTCTAAGATTTAAGATTTTACCCAACTTATCGAATACTCTCATGTTCGGGACATTGCTCATTTAAGTCGGATCCTCTCATTGTGGGTCGACTATCGTTCTAAGGGGTTTGGAGATCCCTTACCATACTTTACTTTTCTCAAGGTTCACATCTTGAACATTTATCAATCCTCTAAATAGAGGTTCATTATATTCTTCCACTATTATTTTCTTTGTGGATTAAATCAATTCGGTATTCTAACCGTTATCGGGAGTTTACTAATTCCCGTACAATTCTCTCACGTTCTAATGAGTTCAAGGTTTATGTTATCGTTTCTTAGTTCGATAGTCTTAGTGTGTTTCCACGTTTTCATTAATTCTCAACGTGACTCTTTCTATGAGTCATTAATCAACCAGGACTCAACTATAAGTCGAACTATAGCACACATTCCACATTCAAGCAATTCATCCACAATCACACATTTCACGAATTATATAAACTTTAAATTCAAAATACAATCCAACAACAAGCAATACAATACAAGCACAAGAGAGTGCAAACAATCCAATTCGTGCATTTATCTTGTTAAGGTGATCACACAATCAAACAAGCACACAAATCAGAGTAGCCAAGGTAGCATACAGGGCATGAGAAAATCATACCTTTCACCGGGTTAGCTTTACCATGTAACCTCACGTTCTTTGGTTCACACTTGTTCCACTGATAACATGCAAATGTTTCAATTATCATTAAGGTGTTACGGTATGTAAAACTAATACTCCCGTACTTAACCCCGTTATCCCATTATTCTTAGTTTTACTGAAGTGTGCTCAACTTTATTACCTTCATTACTCTAGCACTAATGCCTCACTTATACATATATATATATATATATTAATTAATTTTTTAATTTTTAATTTTTTTTTGTCTGACCTACCTTGCCAAGGTCGGTCGCAAGGTAGGTCGAAGTCAGTAAGTTGCGGGTTCGGAGATATTTTTTTATTGGACCCGACCTACCTTACCAAGGTCGGTAGCAAGGTAGGTCAAAGTCAGAAGACTCCGGATTTGAAGATTTCAGCCCGACCTACCTTACCATGGTCGGTCCTAAGGTAGGTCGAACCCAGTACCCATTTTAAATACTCACTTTGAACTCCAAATTCACCTCAATTCTCCCCTAATCTTTTCCTAATCATTTCCACATGTTTTCTACATGTTTAAGCACCATAAAACACTCCTTAATCATGCTCTAAACCTCCTCAAATCTTTACCCAAATCCTTGCTCAATTTCTACAACTTCAATCCTCATTTTTGCACTTATGCACACTAGTGAATTTTTAAACTTCTCTTGACAGCCTACCTCTTGTTCTCACCCATTTTGACCATTCCAAATCCTTATAACCATTTGCAATAACTACACCCAAGTTCATCACTCATTTCCAAGGTTATGTTCACTAACTCTTTCCCAAAATTCAAGGCACTAAAACACTATTTTGCTACAGATTTTTGTCTCTCTCAAGCCCATTCTCCATTCACCATTTCAAGGTTACTAATCAACTTTAATCAACCCAACTAACACCTAAGTTCTCCCACTTACCAAGTCACCAAAAACACTCATTTTCTATTAAAATTTTGCCATAACCTCCCCATAAACTTAGCATATCCAAATCCACCAATTTACACCTTTTTCAATCCTAAACTAGCCACTCCCTTACAAGGGTCCTACCAGCACTCAAAGCAATCAAAATTTTCCACAACCTCCTCAAACAACAATACCAATACACACATTCAAATCACTTGGCTCTAAGGCCCTTAGTTCAAACCACAATTTCATAAATTTCTCCTAGCCTCAAACAAATACATTACTAGCACAAGTTTTTGGTTTCATTCCTTTAATTTCCTATTCCAAAAATTCTATAACAATCAAAATACATTATGGTGAAATTCTTACCTTAAGTTTTCCAAGTCTCATTTTCAATTCTCCTCTTGCTTTTCCTCTTCTCCAATTTGGTCAAGTGGGCAATGGAGTTGCCAAACTCCATCCCAACATTCAAAGAACACAAAATGCACATAATTAAAAGGGAAAATTCATGATATACCCCTGTTTTCTTTCTTAATTCACAATATACCCCTGTGATTTTCGTAATTCAACTTTAAACATGTTTAAATGTTGTCCAAAATTGATGAAACTTTACATGGATGATGCTAAAGTGTTATATTTTGGTCCAATATCAAATTTGAAGCTTTTTAAGCTCACATGTGACCCATGGGACCCAATGAATGTGTGACTGTTCATTGGATCCACAGGTCACATGTGAGCTTAAAAACTTCAAATTTGATATTGGACCAAAATATAACACTTTAGCATCGTCCATGTAAAGTTTCATCAATTTTGGACAACATTTAAGCATATTTAAAGTTAAATTACTGAAATACCCCGAATTTAAATATAGGGATTAAAATTAATCTAATACGCATTTAAGGGCCTAAGGGTACGTAATTAATACTAGTAAGGAAAAATAAATCCAATAGAATAAATAAACTCTTAAAAAGCGGAAAACGCTAAATAAGCGTTAAATAACCATAGGAGGTATGAGACCTCGATTAGAGTATTATATGGATTCTAAAGGTTCAATAAGACCTAAATAATATATGGGAACAACTCCCGAAGAAAACGGATCCAAATAATGTATTAAACCGCTGATAGAGCTTTAACGCACGTTTTTTGAGAAAACCGAAGACGTGATTTTAAGTGGTCAAACGAACCCGTAAAAATTATAAGTCATTAAATAAATATTATTAAGCATTTATGAAAGCTTAATAACCAATAAAAATAAAGAAACGAGGAAATTCCGGAAAACGGGCCCGGTTAGTGAACAGTACCTAAACCGGGTAAAATAACAAGCGTTTTCTGTAAAAGACAAAAAACGCTCCAGCTAATATAAGTGTAGGGGGCCCGGTTTTTATCAGTCAAATAACTCCCTCACACACACATGTAACTAGCTAACTAATAAGAGAGCCAAAAAGCAAAAAGCAATAAAGTAAAAACTACTTTATTTCCCTTCCCTCTCACCTCACTCTCACATTTTCACTCACCTCTCTTTCCTCTTCCCCCTCCATCATACTCTCCCTCTTCCTCCTCCCTTGGGCTGCGATTTTGGAGCTCCCCCAACAACAACAATGGTAACTCCCACTTCTCTCCCATGCTCTACCTCCATGTGAGCTCCAATCACAAAAATAATTACATATTTGTAATCCCCTCATCATCCTCTACACTTCTCTCTTTTCAAAATCCAAAAATGAGGAAGTTCATTTTCGTGGGTATACCCCATTCAAAGAGAAAAGCACACCATTATGGAGCTTGGAGTCTCCTCTTTCCAACAAGGTAAAAATCTACATGAAAAACTCATGTTTTCTTCATCTCCCTTCATAACCGATTTTACCCTTGTGTAATGCCTTGTTTTCTCTCTCTCTTTTGAGCAAAATATCAACCTAGCAATGGTGGTGGACTCGCCTTCTTGAACCAAGGGCTAAAACCCCTTCTAAAACTCTCCAAAGGTAAACCCTAGAAATTTCATTTCAAACACTTCAAGGAATTGACATTAATTTAAGGGTTAGTATATTAATTTTAGTGTTTTGTGTTCATTGGGTGATGGGAATGGAGTTTGGTAACTCCATTCCCCCACATGGCCGATTTGGGCAAGAAAGGAAGAAGGAGGAGAAATGAGAAAGAAAGAAGGGATTAAAAGCTCAAGGTAAGAGCTCTTTACTAATGTTAAATTTTAGTGCATTAGAGTAATGGGAATGGGTAAACCAATCTAAAGAACCCAAAATAATGTATTAGTAATGTAATTGTGGAGGTTTGAGTAATTGTGCAATAGTATGTGAATTGTAGGCCTTGGAGCCAAATGGTTGTGTATGAGTATTAGTATTGATGTTGATGGAGTATTGGTGTATTAGGATGGATGTGTGTTTGTTTGATTGCTGGTAGGACCCTTGTATGGGTGTGGCTAGTGTAGGAATGAATTTGGTGAGATTGGTATGTGTGGCCAAGTAAGAAATGTAGAGGAACTATGGCAAAATTTTGGTAGGAATATGTATATGTATGGATGACTTGGTGAATGGGAAAACCAAGGTGTATTGGAGTTAGTAGAGATGTTTAATGACTATGGAGTTGTAGTTGTGGTAAGAGAATGAAAGGATGTAAAATCTGTAGCAAGAATTGTTGAATGGCATTGGAGGAACTAGGAGGATTTATGTACTTGACCTTGGGAGTGAGTGTTGGACTTGAAGAGGAGAGGCAATGCATTGTAGGCATTGGAAATGGCATTAGGAGAGGAAATTATGTATGGAGGAGGTGGGAACCAAAATCTGTAGCAAGGAGGTATTAAATTGCATTGTAGAACTAAGAAGAAATAGTGTGCAAGATTTGGTAAGAGGAGAGTTGGACTTGGGTATAGGTAATGTAATGGCTTGGAAATGCATTAGGGATGCTAGTGATGGTATTGGTAGTAGAAGTATTGGATGTGAGGATTGAGTTTTAAAATCTGTAGCATAAGTATAACAAAAACTGCTACAAGTGTTGGAAGAGAAGTGAGGGAATTGTGTAAGTTGTTTGATGGATTTAGTAATGGATTTGGCGGATGAATTAAGGTGATTTAGAATGTTTAAATGGTACTAAAACATGTTAGGATATATGTAGGAAGATTGGGGAAGCAATGGGTGAAAATGGGAAAGAAAAATAAGGTATGTAGCAATGTCCTGCTACCGTCCGACCCACAGCCTGGATCGGACGCTGGGTCGGACATGTCTTAAGCAACGAAAATAAATCTTTTTGGAACGGTCCGACCCAGGGCCGTGAGTCGGACGTGGGTCGGACATAAAAAAAATATGTTATCGAAGTTTCTGACTCCGTCCGACCCAGAGGGTGAGTCGGACGTGGGTCGGACAGGGCTTGGACAACAGACCCGAAACAATCTGGAATGGTCCGACCCAGAGGGTATGGGTCGGACGGAATAGTGCTGGGTCGGACGGGGAGAATTTCAGAGAACGGTAATCTACTGGAATGGTCCGACCCAGGGCTTGGGTCGGACGGTGGGTCGGACGACCCATAACTTACAAAAAAAAAACTATAGGGTTATAACTAGTATGTATATATATATATATATACCCACCTATACATATGTATATATCTATGTAAGTAAACCATGGACAAGTAATGAAAAGAAAGTAAATGAAATATAAGTGTAAAGAATGCAAAGACTTAGTAAGTATGAATTAGGAAATGTAAGAGTAATCGAATTAAGTTCATGGTAGTTAGAGTAATCATTCAATTATATGTATATCATAGGAACTTGATTTGTGAACACCGGAGGAACGTTGGGATACAAGTACAACGGTGAAAGGTATGATTCTTCATGCCCTGTATCCTAATCTGGTTACCCCGATTTGTGTGCTTATTTGATCACCTAGATAAGATAAATGCATGAATCGGACTATATTGCACTTACCTGTGCTTGACTTATGTTGTTCTTGATATTTATTGTCTTGAACACTAGTTTGTATAATTCATGAAACATATGAATGATGATGAAGTGTAATTGTATCTTGTAGTGTACTTGTATATTGTATTGATTTGTAATGGGATGTGTATATGATAATGTATTGTGTATGTGGTTGAATGAAGACTTAATAATTCCTAAACTACCTAACTCCTATTAAGTGAGTAAATTGGACTGAGTAGAAGTCGATATTAGCTTCGGCTACGCGTGAGGATGCGGAGTCACAAGAGGTTGGCTGCAATTCAGACTCTAAAACTGGTCCGCGAACCCAAATCCTTAAATGGGTAGCATTCCCGGATTGGTGAGTCGAGAAATCCCGGAGGTGGGACGGGTAGTCCCAGGGACCGGAGGTCCCGACGACTAACGTGAGTAAGAGTAAGAGTAAGTAAGTATGGATCCGTAAGTATGAGTATGAGTATGTATGCGTATGTATGAGTAACGAGTAAAGAGTAATCCACCCGATAACCGGGTGACCAATGAAGCTAACAGAATTGGATATTGTGGATGTAATGTGTATGTGTAATTCGGAGAAAAAGGTAAGTATGTATTGAATGGTTATGTTGTACTTCTTGTATGTAATGAAGTGATGTATGTGGTGTATGTCTTGCGTAATGTATTGCAATATTAGGTATAAGAGCATGTATGCATGTATGTTGAATGAAATCAACCGCATGTATACGACCCAAGTGGTCGGTACCCTCACTAGTACGCGGGGTATGCGGTTATCATGCGCAGCGAAAAGCGACCCCATAGGGGGAACATTTTTAGTGTGGCAGGTACCGAAGCGAATATGGTCAAGATAAGAGACCGGAGGCGACCTTGTAATTAGAAGCAAGTAGTTTGTGAGGAACGGGTAGTAAGTAGTCTCGTAGTGAGTACGTATGATCTTTGAAGAGGTGGTATACTTGTATAAGGATCTTCGTAAACTCAGTGGATCATATTGTAGTTGTATTGAAGTATTGTATCGAATGGAAGATCGTAGCATGTATTGGTATGGAGTGTGTATGGTAGATATGTATATCGGGATTCGGTCCATCAGACCGATGCTGTATGTAGGAGAAGTAGTAGCCTTGTTAGTCACGTGGGTGACTAACGGCATTGTACACTCACATATGTAAGTATGTATCCGCTGCGTATCTGATGTGTAAGGAGATTGGACGGTAAGCATGGTATTAATGGTAGGGGTGTTACAAAAAGTGGTATCAGAGCGGAAGTATCGCTCTGTGACTGGAAATACGAGCTTAGGAAATACTGAGTTAGGAATTAGAAGCTTAGGGCTAAGGGTGAGTGTTAGCATTAGAGATATGCTAGTTAGGAACTACGGTGAGGTACCGGATACCTACAATACAGTCCCGCCCGCCGCAAACCCACTGTATAACTTGGGAAAGGACGCCAGAGAGAAGAAAAGTCTTCTCATATCGGGGGAACCCGATCTGGCAGTTGTGAGCAATCACACGGTAAACAAAGAACCGACATATGGTAGACTCCAAGAACTGAGAGTCCGGAGATGGATCCCGGTTGAAACCACAACACCGCACGTAATAGCGGTAGGATGAACACTCCAACCACGAGGAGGCTTACAACTTACAACAGCATGGGGCGACGTGCTAGCAGTTGCGGACACCTAGCTAGTCAACCAACAGCAGGAAAGAAGCACTCACGTGCAACGGAATGGAAAAGGGAGCAGCAACGGAACCGAGACACAAGTCTATGGAATAGTAATACCTGAATAATACCACAACGGTATGCTAGCCGACTATGGACATAGTCGGAAGCGGTTAACTCTAAGCTACAACGCCACGAAGGTGCAATACTGGCCAATATAGCTCGGACAACTACAAGAACAACCATGAGATATAAACCAATAGGATACGAGAGTAGTGCTCTAAACAAGGAAGGCTCAGTAACCACCACAGATGTGTGGGGAACGAGCCAACCAGGAACGACACTAAACCAAATGAGTGGGAATCTCCAAGGATTGGAGAAGTACCCAGATCTACGACGGCCCATGCTTAGACCACCAAGAAGCTACCTAAAGGAGAGGGTATACCAATTGTAGATCAATAAGATCAAGGGAAGAGTCCCCAAGACTATTAAATACAAGCAGAAAACCATACCAAGATTGGTATTGGATTATCCAAAAATACCAATACCATGCACTTGCCAATGGCAAGTGCAGTAAGTTGTAAGACAGAGATATGTAAAGGAACACTAACACGTCACAAAACATAGTAATGTCCGGTGACCGTAACGAAACAAACCACAGGACAGCCATCCTAACAACCAGACGTATGGAACCTTGGAAAGGCCTAAACGGCCCGACCACAGTATTTAGAACATCCAGTCAGCGAGAAGCTAGACTTGGTCAAGACTCAGGCATGGTATGCCATGAGAGGGACTTCTTTAACACCGAACCAATTTTAAAACCCAAAAATTTCTTTCAAAAACCATAAACCTTCTTTTAAAACCTGGATTTTAAAACCAGACCAACAGCATTACGGTGAGTATCAAAGAATGATACAAGAGGAGTGACAATAGAATATTCACCTAGGCGTGTGCCGAACACTACGAGTGTACCCATTACGGGAGGTGGGGCAAACCGCACTCCGAAGGAGCTGCGAGCCGACATATAGTGGGTGATAAGTGGTAACGTATCAATATGGTACCCCCGTATGTATGCATGATGAGGTGCGACGCACGGGAAGTAGTCAAACTCCGTCTACGGACCATGAGTGAATCAAACCAGAACAGCTGGACACCTCAGACGATCAAGTATCAAGGAACTCGAGAATCCATCTGGAGATGAGGAATAAGACTAGGAAGTGCAAGGAGCACATACTAGTAAAAATAGACATTGGATATGTCTCAAATAATCAAGCAATTACCGACTGCTGGATGGAAGCCCAGCCTAAACACATTAAGGCGAATGCTCACGACCATGAACCTAACAATACTCAACAAACGGGGCGGAATTCCAAGAGCAACACAAGATTACTACGAAGCACAATCCATAATCGGAGAGGAAATCTAAACCTAGTCTCAAGCACTGGAGCAAGTACAGACGGTCTACCCAACGACAGGAGCGATGATAACCAAAAGGGAATAGCTTTAATACATACCATAAGACGGTATAGAGCAAAAACATAATTATAAGCATTAGCCGGATGTGTAACGGCACCATTTAACAAACCCAGGAGCAATCCTTGAGTGTGACTGGACTAACAACAGTCAAAACAAGCCGTCAAGACAAGAATACAGGAGCTGGAACGAGCACTTGGTTAAGACACCGAAGGGAATTTCACTTGACAGGAAATACCCTAGTCTACAAAAGGCACTGATCAGCACCAGATTGCTAAGAATATCTATGAACTGGAAGCGTGATGTCACGCTTACCATGGAACCCAATAATATCTAACCTATGACGGTTTATACATGGAGTGGGGACATGTATAAGTAGCCTGCAAGGGCATAGCTTGCAGCAATACGGCTCAGAAGCCGTAAACCAAATAGTATACGAACTCAAACGGTGCAAAACCACACCATTTGATAACAAGACTTGCAGAGATATGCCATCATACGACAAGAAATCAAACAACTGGACCCTCAGTTCAAACCCAACATCCGAGTGGCTTAGGTAATGGCACCTCAGTGTCACTGTCACTAGAAGCACCAGTCTAGTATCAGTTGACAGAGTTTAATTACCCTCATGCCTCTGTGGCAATTTACACAGAGGCATAAGAAGCATAGATAAATGCCAACATTAGCCTATCCACACTTGGACACTACGAGAAACCCAAGGAAGGTACCCCTCGTTAACCGAAGACCACCATGCATGACGGTGATGATGGGAACCCTTAGAAAGGCTTCCATCTACTATAACAATAAATAAAAACACGCAATAGATTGGCCAAGGGGTGATGGAATAAGGAAATGAGATTCCAAAACCATTACGATTAAGGAGTAAGCATACTCCATAAGCACCCAAAATGTGGGAACCATTGGTAAAACACCAACATAGCAACCTTGTCATTAGACTATGAATGGAGACAAACCCTCTCAACAAGAACTTTCATTCATCAATGACAGAGTAGACTCTTCAATTGGAGAACGGGACCAGAAAAACCCTTGATGAAGTCTTGGGGATGTAAGGATTCACGGTAATTAACCCCCCCCCCCCCCATACATGATCCCATACAAGCAAAACTACACAGCCAGAGCCTAAACCAATGCTCGGCTTTGGGAGGACAGTAATTGTCAAAAACAATCAATGTGAGTGCACATTGCACACCACGAATGACCAACGCTCAAGAGAGCTTGTAAACCGGTAAATTGCTTTATCCTTGGTCAACCAAGATACTTGGTAGATTGTATCACAAATGATGATAGAATGTGAGGTAAGTTAACCTACACATAAAACCTAAGTGGAATAAGACATCTCCACATTGGGAAATAATAAGATTGTCGTACGCTACGACAACCGTCATACACACAAACACAGGAAACTCCTAGAGTATTTACACCATAAGGAAATGGTGCCAATGACAATGTCACTAAGTAAAAAGGAACTACCACAGTAACAGAAACAGTAAAAGCAATGTTGTACAATGAGTAAGAATACGGTGCGCAACAAGCGACCGCTATGAGGAAGTAGTTAAGCAATGACACGGAGTATAAGTATGAGATGACACACAGAAATATTCTTTCCTATCACATAAGTGACTTACTATCAAGCGTTTATGCCTCTGCACTCTGTATGACTGAGTGTTTTGGCATTGCACTTGTTCAGCTAAGGATCTGATGAGATGGCTAGGGATATGGAGAATGTAAACCGTAGTAAATCTTTCCTTTCACCACGAACATGGCATAAGCCAGTCAAGCATGCTTAGCAACATACAGTGCGGCCTAAGGCCAAAGAAGCACGAAGAGTGTACAACACACTAGTAATCATAAGATGTGAATTCCATTGGAATATAAGGTGAAAGGAGATACAAGGAAGTCACTAGGACCGGCGCATAGAAAATGCAAGGTCACAAGTGAAGAACACTTGTACTGAACCAGAAGAACTGGTATAATTTAGAAGCTAGTGACAACAGAGGAAGCACTACAGTTAAGTGGTGACTTAACCTCGCCTGACAATAAGTCGGAGGAACTTAACGAATAATCGTGGGAGCACGAATAGCATGTGTAGAAGATTACCAGAGAGTTGGCTATAAATTTTAAACTCATTGAGTTCAAACACGGTAAAAGAATACCGCATTTGTTTAGTAAACCTTATTCCCATAATAGACGGATAAGAAGGTGATGTATAGCACATTAAGGATAACAAGAAGGGTGAATAACCTAAGCTATCAGGGTCGCGCAGCAGAAGCTAGTGGGCCCTAGCTAGGAGATTAATGTACCTAGTGAGCATAATACAATGGCTATTAATGCCTTGAAGCCGATTAGGCTAGAATCGAATTAAATATGAGTTAAATAAACTCATATAGGAACTCTTGGTGCAAAGACTAAACCATTGGTATGGTTAAGATCCCTTTGACCATAGCATATTGTATAGTATACGGTAGTGAAGCTAAACGCTTCAGTTTGCCCAGATTGATTAAACCAATGTTTAATAATAATAAAATATGGTAGATTACGTGGGCGTAATCCCTTTTAAGGGGGGTAGAGCGAAAACCGCTTAATGTAAGTTTTGTGAATAAAACACATAAACCATAATGTGCATAGCACAAATGAGAACCAAATTGATGATTGATACTATGTTAAATAAACATAAGTACTCATTCATATTGTAATTATGGTAATTAGGCATTAGACATGCAAATACCATGGGATGGATATATCTATCTTGTAACACCAATGTAAGAGTATTAGTAAAAGAAAAGTAATGAGTAGTGGACGGAGCTCCACAAGTATTGTAACCTTTGAAGAAGTAGTACGAAACGAATGAGGATAGTAGATTAATGAAGCTTATGAGTAGTGGAATCGTAAGTAAAATAATTGAAACAATTGAAGTCAACTAAATCTTAGAAGTGTAGTATTCCTTAGTTAGAATAGAGGAGATGATGGTGAGTAATGGATGGAAGTAGTGAAGGTTGATGAAGTGAGCATTTAGGTATCGAATCACGGAGTAAAACATTTGGGGAAGTAGAGTGAGGATGATCGATGGATTGATTCCATCCTTGGAGATGTATGAATTCGTAATCACGACTAGAAAGAATAAAAAGATAGAAAATGAAAACAATTAAATTATTTGTTTGATTGAACCTGATGTGGGAAGTCGAACTTGATCCTGATCAGATCAAGGGAAACCGAACACAAATTGGGGTGGAAAGATAGTTCAACACTGATGCTGATCACATCAAGGTCGAATGATTCTTGAAGCTCCCCTCAAGTGGTCACAAAAATCACACATAGGATAGAAGTAATGAATATAAATTGGAATTCGGAGTTGTGTGTTTTAGGAACTTCTAATTAGTAGTATTGAAAAGATAGTCTTAGACATGAGAATAAGGATTTGTTAGAAGCTTATACCGGAGAAGATAGTAGTGTAGCATGTTGTATTATTCCAAAGGCAGCAGGACATAGAGGAGTCCTGCGTCGAGATGACCGGAGTGCCTGCGGGATTGTATGCGTATTGCATTGCTTTGGGGATAGCTTTGCACTGTATGAATGTATAAATGTTGTAATAAGAAACTGGATGGTTGGTAGTAATGCGGATTGGAGTAACTATAGTACATTGGTATGGTATGGAAAGGAGAAACCATGAGTAACTGATTTGAGATTAGTAAGGAGGAGGAACGTATGGCTTTGGTATTGGACACGTAAGAATGAGTAAGCATTGTAAACCTATAACCTCGAACAACTTTGAGGACAAAGTTCTTAAGGGGGTAGATTGAAATACCCCGAATTTAAATATAGGGATTAAAATTAATCTAATATGTATTAAGGGCCTAAGGGTACCTAATTAATACTAGTAAGGAAAAATAAATCCAATAGAATAAATAAACTCTTAAAAAGCGGAAAACACTAAATAAGCGTTAAATAACCATAGGAGGTATGAGACCTCGGTTAGAGTATTATATGGATTCTAAAGGTTTAATAATACCTAAATAAAATATGGGAACAACTCCCGAAGAAAACGGATCCAAATAATGTATTAAACCGCTGATAGAGCTTTAACGCACGTTTTTCGAGAAAACCCGAAGACGTGATTTTAAGTGGTCAAACGAACCCGTAAAAATTATAAGTCATTAAATAAATATTATTAAGCATTTATGAAAGCTTAATAACCAATAAAAATAAAGAAACGAGGAAATTCCGGAAAACGGGCCCGGTTATTGAACAGTACCTAAACCGGGTAAAATAACAAGCGTTTTCTGTAAAAGACGAAAAACGCTCCAGCTAATATAAGTGTAGGGGGGCCGGTTTTTATCAGTCAAATAACTCCCTCACACACACATGTAACTAGCTAACTAATAAGAGAGCCAAAAAGCAAAAAGCAATAAAGTAAAAACTACTTTATTTCCCTTCCCTCTCACCTCACTCTCACATTTTCACTCACCTCTCTCTTTCCTCTTCCTCCTCCCTTGGGCTGCGATTTTGGAGCTCCCCCAACAACAACAATGGTAACTCCCACTTCTCTCCCATGCTCTACCTCCATGTGAGCTCCAATCACAAAAATAATTACATATTTGTAATCCCCTCATCATCCTCTACACTTCTCTCTTATCAAAATCCAAAAATGAGGAAGTTCATTTTCGTGGGTATACCCCATTCAAAGAGAAAAGCACACCATTATGGAGCTTGGAGTCTCCTCTTTCCAATAAGGTAAAAATCTACATGAAAAACTCATGTTTTCTTCATCTCCCTTCATAACCGATTTTACCCTTGTGTAATGCCTTGTTTTCTCTCTCTCTTTTGAGCAAAATATCAACCTAGCAATGGTGGTGGACTCACCTTCTTGAACCAAGGGCTAAAACCCCTTCTAAAACTCTCCAAAGGTAAACCCTAGAAATTTCATTTCAAACACTTCAAGGAATTGACATTAATTTAAGGGTTAGTATATTAATTGTAGTGTTTTGTGTTCATTGGGTGATGGGAATGGAGTTTGGCAACTCCATTCCCCCACATGGCCGATTTGGGCAAGAAAGGAAGAAGGAGGAGAAATGAGAAAGAAAGAAGGGATTAAAAGCTCAAGGTAAGAGCTCTTTACTAATGTTAAATTTTAGTGCATTAGAGTAATGGGAATGGGTAAACCAATCTAAAGAACCCAAAATAATGTATTAGTAATGTAATTGTGGAGGTTTGAGTAATTGTGCAATAGTATGTGAATTGTAGGCCTTGGAGCCAAATGGTTGTGTATGAGTATTAGTATTGATGTTGATGGAGTATTGGTGTATTATGATGGATGTGTGTTTGTTTGATTGCTGGTAGGACCCTTATATGGGTGTGGCTAGTGTAGGAATGAATTTGGTGAGATTTGGTATGTGTGGCCAAGTAAGAAATGTAGAGGAACTTTGGCAAAATTTTGGTAGGAATATGTATATGTATGGATGACTTGGTGAATGGGAAAACCAAGGTGTATTGGAGTTAGTAGAGATGTTTAATGACTATGGAGTTTTAGTTGTGGTAAGAGAATGAAAGGATGTAAAATATGTAGCAAGAATTGTTGAATGGAATTGGAGGAACTAGGAGGATTTATGTACTTGACCTTGGGAGTGAGTGTTGGACTTGAAGAGGAGAGGCAATGCATTGTAGGCATTGGAAATGGCATTATAAGAGGAAATTATGTATGGAGGAGGTGGGAACCAAAATCTGTAGCAAGGAGGTATTAAATTGCATTGTAGAACTAAGAAGAAATAGTGTGCAAGATTTGGTAAGAGGAGAGTTGGACTTGGGTATAGGTAATGTAATGGCTTGGAAATGCATTAGGGATGCTAGTGATGGTATTGTTAGTAGAAGTATTGGAGGTGAGGATTGAGTTTTAAAATCTGTAGCATAAGTATAACAAAAACTGCTACAAGTGTTGGAAGAGAAGTGAGGGAATTGTGTAAGTTGTTTGATGGATTTAGTAATGGATTTGGCGGATGAATTAAGGTGATTTAGAATGTTTAAATGGTACTAAAACATGTTAGGATATATGTAGGAAGATTGGGGAAGCAATGGGTGAAAATGGGAAAGAAAAATAAGGTCTGTAGCAATGTCCTGCTACCGTCCGACCCACAGCCTGGATCGGACGCTAGGTCGGACATGTCTTAAGCAACGAAAATAAATCTTTTTGGAACGGTCCGACCCAGGGCCGTGAGTCGGACGTGGGTCGGACATACAAAAAAAATATGTTATCGAAGTTTCTGACTCCGTCCGACCCAGAGGGTGAGTCGGACGTGGGTCGGACAGGGCTTGGACAACAGACCCGAAACAATCTGGAATGGTCCGACCCAGAGGGTATGGGTCGGATGGAATAGTGCTGGGTCGGACGGGGAGAATTTCAGAGAACGGTAATCTACTGGAATGGTCCGACCCAGGGCTTGGGTCGGACGACCCATAACTTACAAAAAAAATAAAAAAACTATAGGGTTATAACTAGTATGTGTATATATATATATATATGTATACCCACCTATACATATGTATATATCTATGTAAGTAAACCATGGACAAGTAATGAAAAGAAAGTAAATGAAATATAAGTGTAAAGAATGCAAAGACTTAGTAAGTATGAATTAGGAAATGTAAGAGTAATCGAATTAAGTTCATGGTAGTTAGAGTAATCATTCAATTATATGTATATCATAGGAACTTGATTTGTGAACACCGGAGGAACGTTGGGATACAAGTACAACGGTGAAAGGTATGATTTCTTCATGCCCTGTATCCTAATCTGGTTACCCCGATTTGTGTGCTTATTTGATCACCTAGATAAGATAAATGCATGAATCGGACTATATTGCACTTACCTGTGCTTGACTTATGTTGTTCTTGATATTTATTGTCTTGAACACTAGTTTGTATAATTCATGAAACATATGAATGATGATGAAGTGTAATTGTATCTTGTAGTGTACTTGTATATTGTATTGTATTTTGTATGGATGTGTATATGCATAATGTATTTGTGTATGTGGTTGAATGAATGACTTCTACTAATTCCTAACTACCTAACTCCTAACTTAAGTGAGTAAATTGGAATGAGTAGAAGTCCGATATAGCTTCGGCCACGCGTGAGGATGCGGAGTCACAAGAGGTTGGCTGCAATTCCTGACTCTTAAACTGGTCCGCGGCCCAAATCCCTTAAATGGGTAGCATCCCGGATTGGTGAGTCAAGTAAATCCCGGAGGTGGGACGGTGTAGTTGCAAACAGGTAAATTGATCTACTAAAACTAAACGAATTAATCTAGAAGATATAAATCAATAAGTCTGTCGGGTTGCAAAAATCCCGGTCACTACAGTATAGAAAGTTAAGCAACCAAGTATCGAACCGTGGGACTTGAATAAATAAGCCTAAGTCCTATCCTAAATCCTAAGAAAACTGGAAATTCAGGGGGTTGTGAATTGTTTTTGTGTTTGAATTAAATAAATGCAAATCAAAGTTGAAATGAACAATTGGTGAAAATGAATGATGAGTTTGATAATATGAGTGGAACTCCGGGTTCGGGTTGTTCTTTACTGATTAAATCTAGTAACATCTACAATTTAATTATGAGAAACGGAAAGGCCAATTCTTTCTATCTCTTCAATGCTAAATCCTAGTTCATTGACGAGCTCACCTATCAGAACATGTCAACTCTAATCTAGCAGTTGGCAAAACACATATAGGCGGAATAAGCACAAAGAATTGTTAGCGTTTGTAGGAAAGATTATCTATCCGACTAATCCTTCCCCAAATCCCCAGGTTAATTCGAACTCCCTATTAATCACCTTGTCTGATCCTAATAGGTTTCGCAAAACAACTCTATAACTCGCGAAATTAATAGAGAAGGATATTGATAATCATTAACCTGGAAACAATCCATTATAAACTCATAATCAAATTGCAGAATCTTTAACTACATTGAATCCATCTTGAACAAACCCTACCCCAGAGTTAAATCCCTACTAGCCAGACATTGCAAGAAACAGATAAATACAATCAACATAGAAATCATCTAAGGAAAAAAACCCTTCTGTTGAACGACTATCCAGAATCGATGGATGCAGGTGTAAGGTTGAAGATGATGGCCTCACTCTCTTCTGACGATGCTCCTCCAGAACGATGGTGATAAGCTTGATGAATGTGAATGAAGGTGAACTGATGCAATTGGTGTGGATGAATGGAGAGAACCTCGTTTATCAGCGTGGAGTGTGTGTTGTAATGATCGATGATGAAAATCCTTTCTCCTCTGATTAGGTCAGTTAAATAGACTTTTCCCTCTCTTTTTCCCTTCAAAACGCCGAGTTTATGCTGAATTTTTCGTCCCGTCCGAACATTGGTCCGACTTCAATGTTCGGACAAGTGTTTGACGCTCAATCAGAAAGTTTCGACTTGTGTCCGAACTTGGATGTTCGGACACAAGTTCGGACATGCTCCGTACATCAGACCTCCGGCTTTTCTTAACATGTCCGAACTTCGATGCTCGGACTGAAGTTCGGACATTCCATCAGGCGCAGCACACGAACCTCGACTTGCGTCCGAACTTGGAAGTTCG
The DNA here is from genome assembly GCA_023374045.1 of Limonium bicolor. Classification (NCBI taxonomy): domain Eukaryota; kingdom Viridiplantae; phylum Streptophyta; class Magnoliopsida; order Caryophyllales; family Plumbaginaceae; genus Limonium; species Limonium bicolor. Next base: position 245,501,536 of record CM041778.1, read on the forward strand.
GACACAAGTTCGGACATTCCATCAGGCGCAGCACACGAACTCTCGACTTGCGTCCGAACTTGGAAGTTCGGACACAAGCTCGGACATTCCTTCAAAATCCTCTAAATTCATCGTTCGGACTCCAATTCGACCCCCGTTTGTTGCATCATCTCCCTTGTGAGTTAATCTACTGTTTCCTTGGCTTTTCTCTGCATTTAATCATAGAAAAAGGTATCAAGCCTTACCAAACAACAAACCCAAGGAAAACGGAAGATAAGTGTGGAATATTATCGATGTACGTATAAAAATTAGGCATTAAAGATCACTAAAACCATTCATATTTCCCACTCATCAAACCTCCTCACACTTAACCTTTGCTTGTCCTCAAGCAAAGCAGGAGTAAAATGTCTCAGAATGCCTCAGGGCCAAACCTTGGGATTGCACAAAATAAGGAGTTTAAGACACAATAATCACCCAGGAATCGATCTGCTCTTAACTGCATGTCTCTTAAACAACGAAGCACACTTTTAAAACAAAAGAATATGAAGAAGCCAAATCATGAAGTCAAAACATAGAGTAACTCAGAACCTTCCAACCTTTTCTCTTCTCAAACCCGTGGATGACAAGGGGTGTGAAGTTCTGCCATATTCCGCAGAACCTTTCAACACCACGTACTCATGATCTAATTTAAGGAATTGCCATAAACATAAGACTTTAAAGAACTTCCTCTTTTTTTTTCTTTTGCATACATATCACTTTTTCGCACAAATAATTCATCCCCCAGACTTTTCTCTCCATCCTTGTAACGGTATTGGGTCTTTTATCCCAGATCAGACGACCTTAGGTAAATGGGTGATGAAGCACCCCTAGGACTTAATAACCGGATGGAAGAGGCCTGTTTTTGGTTCAGAAAATAACTTAGATCAGAGGAGTACCTTGCCTTTATCCTTCATTCCAAACATTCTCACTATTCCCAAGGTTCCAAGTTAAACCAGTTCTAACTTCACAACTAACTTGTTCACAGACATTTTACAGAATTCAGCCATTTGAAAATATGATATGAGAACACACAGCTTTGAGCAAACCAACTCTAAAGGTCAGTACCAGACTCAACTCCACAACTAAAGATCCACCCAAGTATTCAACACTAAGAAGCACTCTAAGGGAATTACCCCCACATAGCCCAAAACCAAACAAAAGAATTAGTCGGGAATAAATGACTGACACATTCAGAAAGATCTCCCTCTTCCTCACACTTAATGAGGAGCAATGTCCGCATTGTTCAGAAATTTATCACAAGAAGGAGATCTGGCTAAATGTGTCACACTTACAAGGGGGAAATGAACAGGGACATAGGTATACACGTTAAAGCAGGGGCCGAACATTAACCAAAAAGGAAAAGAAACTGAAACACTCCCCTGATTTCTTTTGTGATGCGTTGAGGAAGAGGTTCTTCCTCACACTTAGTGTCCTGGTAGGGGAGAAGGTTTCCTCACACTTGCTTCCAAGCTAGTGTCCGGCATGGAGTCAGCACGATAAAGTATACTTGCACACATTCAGCAAACAACACAGAAAAGTATGCTAGAGCATCACATTAGAGACATCAGTAGTCAGAGTTAAAGATTAAAACAACCTAAATTTGAAAGAAATTAAAATACAACCCAATCGAACTAAAAACAATCAGTCTAACACAACCAAAAACAAATCCAAAAAGAAGTCCACCAAGCAGCAACATAATCACTGTGGAGGCGGGTAGTATGCCTGCCACTGCTGAAACTGCGCGAGCAAAGCCTCATAGTCGTCCTGGGAGCGGCGTGCCTGCTGCTGAAGAGTCTCGATCTCCGCCTGATAGCGTCGATCCATCTCTATGAAACGGGACTCCAGCTGATCAAACTCGTAGCGAGTGACATACTCGCTCCCAGGGGCTGGCAGTGCAAGATAAGCCTCCTGCTCGTCAGGTGAAGCAGCAGGGGCGGGCTCTGATGGTCCCTCACCCGCCTCTCGCTGGCGCTTCTGTGGTCGCGCGGCAGCCTTCTTCCTCCACTGGCCCTCGCTGAACTCAAACCACATCTTCTTCAGGGCGCCCGCATCAATAGGAGCCCGCGCAGCATGCAGCCCCACAGTAGGAACGGTAACCCTCTGCCTCCTGAGTATGCTGCAGATCATGACCGGGAAGCCCAGCTTGTGTTTGTCTTGTGCTCCATGATGTACTGCATATGCAAGAAGATCACCCATGGCAAGTAAGTGAGCTGTGCAGCCTCAGCAAACGCCGGATTCAGCACTGTCTGAAGAAGTAGGAAGTGTATGGTTCAGGTCCGAGCTCTGACGTGGTACAATGTTCGCAGCCAGTAGTGCGAGCAGAACTCTCTCCTGTGGGCTCTGAAGCGATCAGCAGGGACGACCTGCTTGGATGGGTCATCCCCTCTGCGCCGTCGTGGTCCCTGAACCATGAGGGGGGTATAGTGTTGGATGGCAGCTGTCTTGAAGTCGTTGGGGTTGAGGTGCTCAGGACGGTCGGGGGCAGGATAGGAATGTCCAAATACTGAGCAATCTCCATTGTGGAGACCGTCACTCTATCCCGTCTACTATGATTTGATCTGGCCGTCTTGGTAGATTGCATTGGCATAAAACATGCGCACGGCTTGTTCAGAGTACTGGCCTCCCATATCTAGAATCTTGCCCCAGCCCAATGGGTCCAAATAAGCCCGTAGTCCTAGCTTGCTCCAGCCCGCACCACACAGCGCTCAGCAATTATGTCCATGCCTTTGGCAAACCACTCTTGGGCTGCTTCATTTCTAAATTCTGCTTCTTGACCCCGACGTCTTGAACTGGTGCCAGCTCCCGCAGCCCTCTTACCACGGCCGGTAAATCTGCTCAACATCTGCTCATTCAAGGGTAAGCAATGTCAAATAAAGGAAGGCAATGAAAATAGTTCTAAGTGTGCACATAATTACCCAAAATCCGACAGAGTCTCCCCTTAAAAATTCAACATTCTCACAACAATGGTCAATCAATCTTTCAATTTGCAATGATAATCCTCAACAATTAGTGACCAGCAGAGACTTAACCGACAAAAAGGTACAATGTTCCAACAATTTCAGCTTAATCTCAATCACTTTTTTTTTTCAGTTCAGCCATGCAGGATAAAATCACACACTCAAATACGTATATGAAATCACAGTTTGTGAATTTTACACATCTCCATCCAGCAACTTATAGCAAAGCAGATAATAAACCCCATATACGCAAATGAAGCTCAGAAATCTCAATAATAACCAGCACAGTCTCGATTTTGCATACCTCAAGTTCCAAATCTTGTCAAAAACACATTAAAAGAGGTAGAAAAGTAGAGAGATTACCTTGCTGGAGTTGAATGAATGTTTAGAAGTAGATATAACAGCAAAATCTGCAAGAATCGAACTCAAAAACCCCCAAATCGGTAGTTAGGGTTCGAACGTGCTAAAATCGGATTATTGTTTTTCTGGTGGATTTCGAGTGCTAGAGTGGTAGAGAATTCAAAACGAAGAGATTGGTAGTAAGAATGGGATTTGGTGGAGTTTTGAGTGAGTTATGGAAGATTGGAGAAGAGGGAGAGTGGCTGCGGCGTCGAGAGGAAGAAGGTTGGAAATTTTTTTTTTCGTCGCGCCCTCTTTAGTTCAGAATTTTCGGGCTGTCCGAACTTCAATGTTCGGACAGAAGTTCGGACATACATACCTGGGCTGCGCTTCGTGTTGTGTCCGAACTTCGATGCTCGGACCGAAGTTCGGACATCTCGTATTTCCGCTTCGCCAGACTCTCGTGTTGAGTCCGAACTTCGATGTCCGGACCGAAGTTCGGACATAGCGTTTTGCACAGCCCTCAGACTCTCGAACTGAGTCCGAACTTCGATCTTCGGACCGAAGTTCGGACATATTGTTTGCGCAGGTCTCTTACTCTCGAACTGGGTCCGAACTTCAATGTTCGGACGAAGTTCGGACATCACCAAAAATGCACCACTTGTTTCTTTTGAGCTCCAACCACTGCAACAACAACATTACCTAAAACAAAACTATAAACAACATAAAAACACAGAATAAAAGTACCGAAAACACTGGGTTGCCTCCCAGTGCTCTTCTTTAATGTCTTTAGCTAGACAATTCTGTTGATCAATCAGAAGAGGTGTGATGAGCAGCTCTACAACAGCCACAGCGAATTCCTTCACTTCTCAATTCTTTCGCATTGCCAAGAGAATTTCTTTTTCATGTTCGACTCGTCTCTTGAGAATCATCTTCGTTGAAGGATTGATTCACTCTCCAAAAAGAATATTGCCTGCAAGGGAAAAAGTTATGATCAGTACCAAGATACCTTTTAATCGAGCACCATTTACCTTAAAGGTTTCACCAGCCTTATTTCCAGCTCGTATGCTCCATAGGACGTAACTCCTACAACTCTGAAGGGGCCTGCCCATGTGATTTTAGCTTCCCAGGAAGAGGCGTCTAGAGTTAAAGAGTAGCACTAGATCCCCCACTTTGAAGTCTCTCTTTTGTATCATCCGGTCGTGGATCATTTTTGGTGCGCTCTTTATAGATTCTTGAGCTTTCGTACGCCTGGTCCCTCAGTTCCTCCAACTCAGAAAGCTGAAATCGCCTCTTCTCTCCAGCGTCATGTAAACCAAAGTTAAGAGCCTTTAAAGCCCAATAGGCTCTGTGCTCTAGCTCAACTGGGAGATGACAAGCCTTCCCGTATACCAGCTTAAAGGGGGACATCCCAATGGGAGTTTTAAATGCGGTTCTATAGGCCCATAGAGCATCATCAAGCTTGACAGACCAATCCTTCCTGGAGGAGTTGACTGTCTTCTGAAGAATCCATTTGAGCTCTCGGTTACTCACTTCTGCTTGCCCGTTAGTTTGGGGATGATAAGGTAAAGCAACCTTATGAGTCACCCCGTACTTAGTCATCAGAGAATTAAAAGCTTTGTTGAGAAGTGAGAACCTCCGTCACTGATGATAGCTCTTGGCACTCCAAATCTGGTAAAGATGTTCTTCTTCAAGAATTTTACCACAGTTTTAGCATCAGCAGAAGGGCAGGGGATTGCTTCGACCCATTTGGAAACATAATCTACAGCAACAAGGATGTAGTGGTTTCCGTGAGAAGAAGGAAATGGGCCAGTGAAGTCAATACCCCAGACATCAAATAATTCTACTTCAAGGATTCCCTTCTGCGGCATCTCATGCCTTCTTGAAGTGTTCCCCATCCTCTGGCAGTTATCACAGTGAGCACAGAAGGTGGACATCTTTGTGTAGAGTGGGCCAGTAAAAACCGCACTCTAACACCTTAGCAGCTGTCCTAGCAGGACCGTGGTGACCACCTGCCTCTCGGGAATGGCAGAACTCTATTACACTGTTTACCTCTTCATCAGGGAGACATCTTCTGATTAGACCATCAGCACAAACTCTGAAGAGATAGGGGTCCTCCCAAACGTAATGACGGGTCTCAGACAGAAACTTCTTCCTCTGGTTGTAACTTAGATCATGGGGAACCAACCAGAGGCAAGATAGTTAGCCAAGTCAGCGTACCATGGCTCTTGACTTTCCCAATTACAAAGACCGTTTCGTCGGGAAAGAACTCATTTATGGGGACCCCGTCATCTGGAGTCTCAAGCCTCGATAAATGATCTGCTACCCCATTCTGCTTCCCTTGCTTATCAACACTTCCAAGTCGAACTCTTGGAGAAGCAGGATCCATCTCAATAGTCTGGGCTTGGAATCATTCTTTTGGAACAAGTATTCAAGGCGGAGTGGTCGGTGTGAGCAATTACCTTACTCCCCAGCAAATAAGGTCTGAACTTGTCAAGAGCGAACACCACAGCAAGTAGCTCCTTCTCAGTGGTGGTGTAGTTCTTTTGAGGCTCCGTCAGAGTCTTACTCGCATATGTGATGACCCTCAAAATCTTATCCTTCCTTTGACAGAGTGCAGCACCAACAGCGAAGTCACTAGCATCAGTCATTACCTCAAAAGGAAGGGTCCAGTCAGGGGAACCACAATGGGGGCAGAGATGAGTTTATTCTTGATGGTTTGAAAAGCCTTCAAGCATTCTTCTGAAAAATAAAACTTTACATCTTTCTGCAGGAGATCAGACAAGGGCTTCGCAATTTTCGAAAAGTCCTGGATGAACCTTCGATAGAACCCCGCGTGACCCAGGAAAGATCTAACTCCTCTGACTGAAGTGGGAGGAGGTAACCCCTCAATGACTTCCACTTTTGCCTTGTCCACCTGAATGCCATCTTTGGAGACCCTGTGCCCAAGCACTATACCCTCATGTACCATAAAATGGCACTTCTCCCAATTTAAAACCAGGTGGGTCTCCTCACATCTGCTTAGTATCTGATCCAGCTGATCCAGACACACATCAAAGTTCTGGCCATACACCGAGAAGTCGTCCATGAAGACTTCTATACTCTTCTCAATAAATTCGTTGAAAATGGCCATCATGCACCGCTGGAAGGTGGCTGGTGCGTTGCAGAGACCAAATGGCATCCTCCTATAGGCAAACGTGCCATAAGGGCAGGTGAAGGTGGTCTTCTCCTGATCCTCTGGCGCGATGGGAATCTGGAAGTAACCGCTGTATCCATCAAGGAAACAGTAGTACTCCTGCCCAGCCAGTCGCTCCAACATCTGATCGATGAACGGCAGCGGAAAATGGTTCTTTCTTGTGGCCTCGTTCAAACGTCTGTAGTCTATGCACATCCTCCAGCCAGTGGTCTGTCTTTGAGGCACCAGCTCTCCCTTATCATTGGGCACCGCCACAATTCCTCCTTTCTTGGGAACGACCTGCACAGGAGAAACCCAGCGGCTGTCAGAGATGGGGTAGATGATGCCCGCATCCAAGAGCTTTAAAACCTCAGCTTTCACTACTTCCTTCAGGTTGGGATTCAATCTCCTTTGGGGTTGCCTCACTGGTTTGATACTATCTTCCATGTAGATTCGGTGAGTGCAGAACCCTGGACTAATCCCTTTAATATCTGCCACTGACCACCCCAATGCTCCCTTGTGCCTTCTTAAAACCTCCAGAAGTCTGCTTTCCTGCGAAACAGACAAAGAAGAAGAAATAATAACCGGCAGGGCGCTACCCTCTGCCAAGAAAGCATATTTAAGGTTTGAAGGGAGAGTTTTTAATTCAAGAGTGGGGGGTTTCTCTACTGAAGGAATGAGCCTCTGAGTAGGCCTGTCCAGTGGCTCCACAGGAGGAGCGTGAGGGCGAAAATATGTTCGTCCCTGGTTAAGCTGCTGGACAACAGTAGCTACCTCAGTGCTCTCCTTGTCATCCTCAATCGAGTGACATAACACCTGCTCTAACAGATCAGCATTCTCAAACAGGAAGGAAGAGTCATCAGTACTTTCAGCGACAAATGCATCATAATCATCAGTATAGTCGACATCAATAGAAAGTACAGCATGAGAAGAAGCATTTGTTCTCATCATCTTGGTGATATCAAAACTAAGCTCCTCATTATTAAATTTCAGGGTGATTTTTCCTTTGTCAACATCAATGACAGTTTTAGCAGTTCGCAGGAATGGTCTACCCAAAATTAATGGCACTTCCACATCCTCATCCATATCAAGTATAACAAAATCAGCAGGGAAGAAGAAGTTACCAACACCTACCACAACGTTCTCAACCATACCACGAGGTTTGATTGAGGAACGATCAGCCAATTGTAAATTAAAGTTGATTGGGACAAGCTCACCAGCATGAAGCTTTCTAAACATTGAGTACGGCATTAAATTGATGCTTGCTCCAAGGTCGCAAGTCCATACCCACAGTCCATGTCTCCAATGGTGCAAGGGATGATGGGCTGCCCTGGATCTCCACACTTTGGAGGGAGCTTCTGCTGGATGGCTGCAAAGCACGTCTCTGTCAGCTGAACAATCTCCTTTTCCTTGAACCTTCGCTTGTTAGAAATCAAATCCTTCACAAAGCGAGCATAGTTAGGCATTGCTTGATAGCATCAATCAAGGGAATATTAATAGTAAGTTCGAAAATACACTCAAAAATTTCCCAAATTGATCATCAAGTTCTTTCTCTTTTAATCTATTAGGGAAAGGAAGTTCCTTAGAACCACCTTACCCTTGGAGTTTTTAGCAGTCAAAGAATGAGAAGGGGAAGAGATAGGAGCCTGGGTCTCCTCAACAACTACCTCAGGAGGGGCTGGGGGCCCTGACGGTGCACCAGTGCTAGAGGAAGGGCGACCGGTCTCCTCGTCAGCTTGGTCCTCAGCCACTTGATTTCTATTTATTAACTGCTTCCCACTTCTTAAGGTAACGGCTGCCACCTCTTCAGATCTGAGCAGTCCTCAACTACCACGGTTTCGAACCGTCACTGCCTTCAACTGAGCTTTAGGATTGGGGTCTGTTTGGGAAGGCAGTGAGCCAGACGGTCTCTGCTGTAGGAGGAACTGAGTCAACTGACTCATAGTTCCTTGCATCTCCACCATAGCGTTCTCAAGCTTTTGCTGGCCAGCTGCCAGATTCTGATTTATCATTGTTTGTTGCTCTTGAGAGGCCATCAGTTTATCCATCATCTCCTTTAAATTAGCATTATTCGAGCTCAGTGATGAGGGCTGAGCTGGAGACTGCTGTGGCCTAAACTGATTGTATGGGGGCCTAACAAAGCCGGGTGGTGCTCCCTGACTTGCCCTCTGAGGTTGCATCTGTTGTGAGTTGAGGGCGTTATTTGGGTTACCGTACCTCAGGTTTGGATGCTGGTTCTGCATCTGATAAGTGTCTAAATGAGCATGATTTATAGGTGTATTTCATATATAATATTAACATTTTTCTTGCTCATTTCTCCACTTCGGTTAGTTTTCCTCTAGTTTATGTTTTATTATTATCTCACTAATTTATTGGTTTAACATGAGGAAAACCAAGCTGGGACTAAAGTAGATAAAGAGACGAACACATAGACGCAAACGGCTCAGAAAACGGAGCCCAAACGAAGAATCTAGAGCCGGTCGAAGTTGGAAGGAATAAGTCACGACAACAGTTGCAACCGCCTCTGCGACGTCGAGATAACTGGCGGACACCACAGGGGCAACCGCCTGGCGGACACAACAGGAGAGAACCGCCCCATACTGGGCGGACATCACACAGGCAACCGCGAGGCGGACGTGAAGGAATACCGCCACTTATTGGGCGGTTGATCAGGCGCGGTCGTGACTAATTATCAGTCGCGACCAGTTTCTTCTTCGCCCGTCGTCGTCTGCAACTTACCTTCACCGACTGTCTGCAACTCGCCCACTCGTCCACTGTCTGCGCCTACCTTAATTCACGCGTGTGTTCAGCTGTCTATCCCCTGCAATAAATGATCAATCATGCAAATCTTATCCAGCTTCTTCCACCGCCTCACGCGTCTGTCTATCTTCTCTGCTCTCTCTTCCTTTCCCTATATAAACCCACGTAACTTCACCACAACAATTCAATCCATCCACGACCCAACTTCACCACTTCACACATTCATCCCATTTCTCTTCTCCCGTATTCTCCATTTTATTTATTTTACATTCCACAAATTCACCTCTAGCCCTACGTACACAAAATAGCAGAGTGAGACGGAGTGATTACGGATGATTTCTATTACTCTCGTCTCTATCTATCTATTTAATATGTTAGGCTAGTTTACGTTTACTCTGGGAATAGTTATTATGTATCTGTATTAATTATGCAATATTTCTACTGGTTTATTTTTATACAGTTTGTTACGTTTTAAAAGTCATCTCGCCTTTTTAATAGATCTCGCGAATTTATTAAATTGCTCTACTAAGTCTATTTTGATCAGACCAGGTGATAAATAGACAGGTTAATTAAGGCGTAAAACTGGAGGAAACTTGTTATGATTTAATAAGTTAGTATTCAGTTGCAAATGTAATTCCTCATACTCCTCTGCCGTTCGCAGGCTTTTGCTTGAACCTTGATTAGAACCTTGCATTACAGGTGAACGAGTTCTTATGAGGCTATGACTTAGTCCTTAAGATAATTACAGGAACCTTGCCAAATTATTAAACCAGTAGAGATAGCTTAATTATGCAGATTATATTAACCTGACCCAGAGTTCCATTTTATTTATCTGTCAACTTAGTTTATTTTATCTTTCTTTTTTTTTTTATTTACGAGTCAATTAATCCACCCCCCTCTTGTGACACGCTTAGGCACTATTATATGTACATTAGTCCCACGGTTCGACATCCGGTTGCTTACATTTTCACTATACTACTGCGACCGGGATTTATTTGCAGCCCGACGTTATTTTGGGTTTTAATTTCTTTCTTTTATGTTAATTACACCTGTTCTAACCACTCATTTATAACGTCTGCAAAATGGCGCCGTTGTGGGGACTAGTTTATTCTAGTCCCTAAGCCCCGGATTATTCACTTGTTATATTAGAATATTTTTGTTATTTTTGTTTGTTGTGTATATATTAATTTTCTTTTATATTTTGTTTATATTATTTTTATGTTTGTTCTAATCATTTTATTTTCTAATCTGTTTCAGTAGTCATTTTATATACAAAAAAAAAATATCTGTACACGGCAAATGGAAGAAGCGTTTGAATTTTGGCAGGATTTATACTGCTCCGTATGTGGAGGAGCTCATGATTATGAGGATTGTCTCATATTTCAAGAGCAACTCTGGTTAGAAGATCAACCAGACTACCTGGAGAGAATTGCTCAACTACTGGAGCAATCAAAGAGCGAGACAGTTCAAGAGGTAGAACACCCCACTACAGACGAGCCATTCATAGAGACCCCTCCCTCTAAAATCAATTACCGCTATTTTCCATCCTTCTCTATAATATACCCAGACAATGAGGATACTTACATCCTTGAAAATGAAGAGAAGGAATTGCCATCACCTCCCGCCAAGATATCCAAACAAAACGCCAATATCACCTTCGAAGAATCCTTTTTCTCTGAAGATGATATTGATCAGCGTTCTTTCTGCGAGCCTCACCTACAAGAGGAGGATTTTTACATCCTCCAATTTGAGGAAGAAAAACCATCTCCGTCGGGTCTTCTGTTAGAACTACGTTCCTGGCAGTACCTCCTCAAATACCTGATTTTGTGGAGTATTAATTTTCTTATTTTATATGCCGAGGTAACGTTTTGTTTTGATCCAGGATAACGAGCAGGCGTCTAGCCAAAGACGTTAAAGAAGGGCAGCTTCCTGGGAGGCAACCCGGGTGTACTTTTATTTTATTTTACATTTATTTTAATTTTCAGGTTCTCTTTAAATTTTATTTTTGCTAACTTTTAAACCCCGTTTTCAGTATGGTTGCTTCTAGTGTCTTATGCAGGTGCACCTCCATGTGGACACCGCAACCAATCTACGCTACTTGAGGCTGAAGCTCAAGTGTGGGGGAAGTCCTTTAACAACAAGCAAAAATAATATCAGGGGAGTACCAGTTTCTTTAATTATGTTTTTATTTAAATAAAAACTGCAGAGGAGCGTTTATATGCTTAGATGTTTATTTGTGATCTTTGTGTTATCTCTAATTTATCTACTTACCGAAAAGGCCTTCTGAAACCTTCCCTTGTTTTTCTGGTGAACAATGAGGACATTGTTCAAATTAAGTGTGGGGGAGTGTGCCCTTTTCGGTGACATTTTGTGCTTAAATGTTTAATCTCTCTCCTTATCATGCGTTTGTTCAATTCAAATATTATGGACCCTTTATATGTGGGTTGTTCTCTTTAAAAATAAATATTGTTATGAATTGTAGGATAAATGGTACAAATTTTAAAATTTTGATTACTTTCGAGGAGCATTTTCATATGCGGTGTGACCAAATAATCTGCAAATGGTTGGATTTTATTGCTCAGGGTTTCTTTCTGTCTTCTCTCTTAGGGATTGCTAAGGGGTACTTCTCTGTTAAAAAGAAAAAGAAGAAGAGTAAAAAAAATAATAAGGGACTTTCGAGACACCATTGGAAACCAACAAAAGAGAGTGGAGTGTTCTTAAAAACAAAGGCGTTATGCCTACATTTTCTCATCTCTTATGCAAAAGTGTAACAAAAGCATAAATCTATTTTTCCTTTTGTTTTCTCCTAAATGCCCATTCTAGAGAGAAGTTGGCCGTGGTAAAAGTTCTCAGAGTCACCTAAAAAGAAACATTGAAGTACCTTAGACCATACCCCGAAACTCTATATTTTATTTTTACCCTGAGCACACCTATGCCACCAGCAGTTGATTTTTCACACTCCTCAATTAAGTTAAAAAGATCATGTTTATCCTACCATTCATAATAATGTTTGTTAGTATTGAGCATTCCCTACTTGGGTACGTAGTTTTGCTTGAGGACAAGCAAAAAGATAAGTGTGGGGGTGTGATAAGTGTCTAAATGAGCATGATTTATAGGTGTATTTCATATATAATATTAACATTTTTCTTGCTCATTTCTCCACTTCGGTTAGTTTTCCTCTAGTTTATGTTTTATTATTATCTCACTAATTTATTGGTTTAACATGAGGAAAACCAAGCTGGGACTAAAGTAGATAAAGAGACGAACACATAGACGCAAACGGCTCAGAAAACGGAGCCCAAACGAAGAATCTAGAGCCGGTCGAAGTTGGAAGGAATAAGTCACGACAACAGTTGCAACCGCCTCTGCGACGTCGAGATAACTGGCGGACACCACAGGGGCAACCGCCTGGCGGACACAACAGGAGAGAACCGCCCCATACTGGGCGGACATCACACAGGCAACCGCGAGGCGGACGTGAAGGAATACCGCCACTTATTGGGCGGTTGATCAGGCGCGGTCGTGACTAATTATCAGTCGCGACCAGTTTCTTCTTCGCCCGTCGTCGTCTGCAACTTACCTTCACCGACTGTCTGCGCCTACCTTAATTCACGCGTGTGTTCAGCTGTCTGTCCCCTGCAATAAATGATCAATCATGCAAATCTTATCCAGCTTCTTCCACCGCCTCACGCGTCTGTCTATCTTCTCTGCTCTTTCCTTTCCCTATATAAACCCACGTAACTTCACCACAAACAATCATCCACGACCCAACTTCAACTTCACACATTCATCCCATTTCTCTTCTCCCGTATTCTCCATTTTATTTATTTTACATTCCACAAATTCACCTCTAGCCCTACGTACACAAAATAGCAGAGTGAGACGAGAGTGATTACGGATGATTTCTATTACTCTCGTCTCTATCTATCTATTTAATATGTTAGGCTAGTTTACGTTTACTCTGGGAATAGTTATTATGATCTGTATTAATTATGCAATATTTCTACTGGTTTATTTTTATACAGTTTGTTACGTTTTAAAAGTCATCTCGCCTTTTTAATAGATCTCGCGAATTTATTAAATTGCTCTACTAAGTCTATTTGATCAGACCGCCAGGTGATAAATAGACAGGTTAATTAAGGCGTAAAACTGAGGAAAACTTGTTATGATTTAATAAGTTTAGTATTCAGTTGCAAATGTAATTCCTCAATACTCCTCTGTCGTTCGCAGGCTTTTGCTTGAACCTTGATTAGAACCTTGCATTACAGGTGAACGAGTTCTTATGAGGCTATGACTTAGTCCTTAAGATAATTACAGGAACCTTGCCAAATTATTAAACCAGTAGAGATAGCTTAATTATGCAGATTATATTAACCTGACCCAGAGTTCCATTTTATTTATCTGTCAACTTAGTTTATTTTATCTTTTCTTTTTTTTATTTTACGAGTCAATTAATCCACCCCCCTCTTGTGACACGCTTAGGCACTATTATATGTACATTAGTCCCACGGTTCGACATCCGGTTGCTTACATTTTCACTATACTACTGCGACCGGGATTTATTTGCAGCCCGACGTTATTTTTGGGTTTTAATTTCTTTCTTTTATGTTAATTACACCTGTTCTAACCACTCATTTATAACGTCTGCAGCATCCAAGGCTGCCTGTTGTACTGGCCAATTACATTTGCCTCCTCAGTCTGCCTCATCTCAGCAACCATCGGGCAGTCTTCGTAGTCATGGCTGTCTCCACACTGAGAACAGCATACCTCATTTGGACCAGTAGACACCTTCTTGACGGCTTGCACAGATGTCTGTCCCATAGTGAGCCGCTCGAGCATCTTCGCCATATTGCCCACTGTGGTACTTAAATGGGCCTTCTCAGCAGCAATCTGCTCCATCATAGGGTCTGGAGTCCGAGAGGAGGTCTGCCCAACTGTGAAGACCCTTCCACCACTGTTGCTCCACTGGCGGAGCTCCTCGCAGTAGGACTCCATGGCTGACATAAACTCTTCTCCGCTTTTAGCCAGCAAATTTCCACCTAATGCGGCTCTGACCTCGGCTCTGTGCTCATCTCTCAGCCCTTGGAAGAACCCCTGGGCCAAGGATGTCATGTTCTGACCGTGATGCGGGCACTGGCGGAGCAGCTCCTTGAATCTATCCCAAGCTTCACAGATTGTCTCACCGCCGGACTGTCTGAAAGCGGTCAGGTCAGCGATCATCTGTCTGGTCCGGGAGATAGGGATATACTTCTCGTAAAACCTCTCCATCAACAGCTCCCAGGTAGTGATGATACCTGGTGGTAGACGGTGGAACCACTTCGAGGCTTCCCCTGATAGACTGTGCTGAAATAAGCACAGCCGAGCGTACTCCTCAAGCCCCTGAGACATCCCCAACGAATCCAGATGGACTAAGAACCGATGGACATGGTCGAGTGCATCAGCCGGGTCTGCGCCTGAGAAGGTCCCTGCTGGATGATTTCTGACAGCGTTTGTTTGATGGCTTGGTTTCAACTTTTGCCATTCTGTTGTTAATTCTGCTGTGAGGTTCGGTAGAGGCATAGGTCCTCTTCTTGGAGCAGCTTGCGGCCGATTTATTCTTCCCAAAGTGGCCTGCTCAGCATTGGCATTGGCTGGTCCGTTAGCAGCCATGACGAAGGTGAGTGCTCTTCTCGCTCTTCGAGTTGTACGGTTGATCTCTAGGTCTAAGTTGAATCTTGGTGGGCCTCGAGATCGAGTACCGTGCATTCACCAAACACCTACACAGTTACACAAAACAAATCAAGTAAAATAAAAAAAAATAATTGACAACCAAGGCAAAGGACTTGACAAAGTCAAGTCCCCGGAACGGCGCCATTTTGCAAACAGGTAAATTGATCTACTAAAACTAAACGAATTAATCTAGAAGATAATAAATCAATAAGTCTGTCGGGTTGCAAAAATCCCGGTCACTACAGTATAGAAAGTTAAGCAACCAAGTATCGAACCGTGGGACTTGAATAAATAAGCCTAAGTCCTATCCTAAATCCTAAGAAAACTGGAAATTCAGGGGGTTGTGAATTGTTTTTGTGTTTGAATTAAATAAATGCAAATCAAAGTTGAAATGAACAATTGGTGAAAATGAATGATGAGTTTGATAATATGAGTGGAACTCCGGGTTCGGGTTGTTCTTTACGGATTAAATCTAGTAACATCTACAATTTAATTATGAGAAACGGAAAGGCCAATTCTTTCTATCTCTTCAATGTTAAATCCTAGTTCATTGACGAGCTCACCTATCAGAACATGTCAACTCTAATCTAGCAGTTGGCAAAACACATATAGGCGGAATAAGCACAAAGAATTGTTAGCGTTTGTAGGAAAGATTATCTATCCGACTAATCCTTCCCCAAATCCCCAGGTTAATTCGAACTCCCTATTAATCACCTTGTCTGATCCTAATAGGTTTCGCAAAACAACTCTATAACTCGTGAAATTAATAGAGAAGGATATTGATAATCATTAACCTGGAAACAATCCATTATAAACTCATAATCAAATTGCAGAATCTTTAACTACATTGAATCCATCTTGAACAAACCCTACCCCAGAGTTAAATCCCTACTAGCCAGACATTGCAAAGAAACAGATAAATACAATCAACATAGAAATCATCTAAGGGAAGAAAAACCCTTCTGTTGAACGACTATCCAGAATCGATGGATGCAGGTGTAAGGTTGAAGATGATGGCCTCACTCCCTTCTGACGATGCTCCTCCAGAACGATGGTGACAAGCTTGATGAATGTGAATGAAGGTGAACTGATGCAATTGGTGTGGATGAATGGAGAGAACCTCGTTTATCAGCGTGGGAGTGTGTGTTGTAATGATCGATGATGAAAAAATCCTTTCTCCTCTGATTAGGTCAGTTAAATAGACTTTTCCCCTCTCTTTTTCCCTTCAAAACGCCGAGTTTATGCTGAATTTTTCGTCCCGTCCGAACATTGGTCCGGACTTCAATGTTCGGACACAGTGTTCTGAGCGCTTCAAGTCAGAAAGTTTTGACTTGTGTCCGAACTTGGATGTTCGGACACAAGTTCGGACATGCTCCGTACATCAGACCTCCGGCTTTTCTTAACTATGTCCAAACTTCGATGCTCGGACTGAAGTTCGGACATTCCATCAGGCGCAGCACACGAACCCTCGACTTGCGTCCGAACTTGGAAGTTCGGACACAAGTTCAGACATTCCATCAGGCGCAGCACACGAACCCTCGACTTGCGTCCGAACTTGGAAGTTCGGACACAAGCTCGGACATTCCTTCCAAATCCTCTAAATTCATCGTTCGGACTCCAATTCGACCCCCGTTTGTTGCATTATCTCCCTTGTGAGTTAATCTACTGTTTCCTTGGCTTTTCTCTGCATTTAATCATAGAAAAAGGTATCAAGCCTTACCAAACAACAAACCCAAGGAAAACGGAAGATAAGTGTGGAATATTATCGATGTACGTATAAAAATTAGGCATTAAAGATCACTAAAACCATTCATATTTCCCACTCATCAGTAGTCCCCAGGGCCGGAGGTCCCGACGACTTAACTTGAGTAAGAGTAAGAGTAAGTAAGTATGGATCCGTAAGTATGAGTATGAGTATGTATGCGTATGTATGAGTAACGAGTAAAAGAGTAATCTCCACCCGATTAACCCGGGTGCACCAATGAAGCTAACAAGAATTGTATATTGTGTATGTAATGTGTATGTGTAATTCGGAAAAAGGTAAGTATGTATTGAATAGTTTATGTTGTACTTCTTATATGTAATGAAGTGTATGTATGTGTTTATGTCTTACGTAATGTATTGCAATATTATGTATAAGAGCATGTATGCATGTATGTTTGAATGAAATCAACCGCATGTATACGACCAAGTGGTCGGCGTACCCTCACTAGTACGCGGGGTATGCGGTTATCATGCGCAGCGAAAGCTGACCCCCTAGGGGGAACGTTTTTAGTGTGCAGGTACCGAAGCGAATATGGTCAAGATAAGAGACCGGAGGCGCACCCTTGTAATTAGAAGCAAGTAGTTTGTGAGGAACGGGTAGTAAGTAGTCTCGTAGTGAGTACGTATGATCTTTGAAGAGGTGGTATACTTGTATAAGGATCTTAGTAAACTCGGTAAGTGGATCATATTGTATTGTATTTGAAGTATTGTATCGAATGGAAGATCGTAGCATGTATTGGTATATGGAGTGTGTATGGTAGATATGTAATACTCGGGATTCCGGTCCATCAGACCGATGTTGTATGTAGAAGTAGTAGCCTTGTTAGTCACGTGGGTGACTAACGGCATTGTATCACCCACATTATGTAAGTATGTATCCGCTGCGTGTATCTGATGTGTAAGGAGATTGGACGGTAAGCACTGTATTAATGGTAGGGGTGTTACAATTACTAAAATCACAGGGGTATATTGTGAATTACGAAAGAAAACAGGGTATCTCATGAATTTTCCCTAATTAAAATCCTAAACCCTTGGAAATACACTAATTGAATGAAATGCTTAGAACACTATAGTTAGGGTTTACCTTTTGGAGTTTTTAAGAGGGGTTTTACCCCTTGAATCAAGAAGGGGGTTCCACCACCATTGGAGGGTTGAAACAAAGCTCCAAAACAAGAAGAAAACAAGGCATTACTAAGGGGCAAAAATTGGCCAAGAGAGAATGATGAAGAAAATGAATTTTTCTTTTGAGCTTTTTACCTTAGAAGAAAGAGGAGGCTTCAAGCTTCAAGGATATATGATTTTCTCTTAAAATGGCCAAAACCCATGGAGATGAACTTCTTCATTTTTGGATTTTGAAAAGAGAGGAATGTAGAGCTCATGAGAGGAGCAAGAATATGTGTTTATTTTTGCATTTGGAGCTTTAATGAATCTTGTACAAGGAAGAGAATGGCAAGAATCCATGGGAGAAGAGAGGAGAAAATCACCAGCCATGGTGGGGAAGGGAGAACGGCAGGGAAGAAAGAAGGAAGGAAAGAGAAGGAAGAAAAGAGAAATGAGGGAGGAGAGAGAGGGGGGTTACTTTTACCTTTTTCATTTTTTTCCTTTTTCCTTCTTTCTTTTCTTTCTTGTTTACTAATATAATAAAGGGTTGAGTTAGCAATTAAAACCGGCCCCCCTGTTATACATGCTGGAGCGTTTTTTTGTTTTTTACACAAATGCCCGTTAATTTACCCAGTTTAGCACTATTCACTAACCGGGCCCGTTTTTCGAATTTTTCTCGTTTCTTTAATTTTAATGGTTATTAAGCTTCCATTAATGCTTATTATAGTTATTTGATGAACTATTTTATACGGGTTTGACCACTCAAAGTCACGTTTTCGGGTTTTCTCGAAAAACGTGCGCTAAAGCTTTATTAGCGTTTTTAATTCATTTTATGGATCCGTTTTCTTCGGGAATTGTTCCCGTACATTAATTAGGAATTATTAAGCCTTGGAAATCCATCTAAGACCCTTGTCGAGGTCGTATTCATCCTACGGTCACATAACACTCATTTTAGCATTTTTCGCTTTTTAAGTGTTTTCTCTCTTCTTTTGGATTTATTTTCTTTACCAAAATTATTTAGGCACTAATAGGCCCTCAAATATCTTATTAGAGTAATTTAATCACCCTAATTAAGTTCGGGGTATTTCAATAGACAAATAAAACCTTGCACCATTAAGGCCCAAAATTGGGGCAGGTCCCCACACATCTCGAAGCAACAACTGAAAAGGTTTTGTGGAGTGAGTGAGAAAGATGGGATGAGGTTGAGCATGAACTTTACCTAGGTTATAGGCCTCACAGTTTGACATATTGTTGCTCTTAGAAGTAGTAACCCTTGGGGACGGGTGACCAAGCTTGTTGTGCCAAGTGCTTGGACTGGTCTTTATTGCAACAAGTGCCTGATAGTCCACAGGTCTTTAAGTGTCTTTTGTATTGTTGTTGAATTAGTATAGGCCTTGCCTAAGCCCTCCCTTGGCAAGAACTCTCCCAGTATGAATGTCCTTTACGAGGAAAAAGTTGGATAAAATTCAAAGAAGGCATTATAGTCTGAAGCAAACTGGTGCACATAAACTATATTTTTTGTGAGTTTAGGAGCATATATGAGATTAGAAAGAGAATAGTTGCATGTGGGTGTGGGTAGAATAACAGTTCCTTGGTGTGTCACTGGAAGAGAAGTTCCATTCCCAAAATTGATAGCCTCAAAAGGGACAAACTCAGGGTCTATTTGTAGGTTTGACTGATCATTTGTGAAGTGACTAGTGGCACCACTCTTGGGGTACCAAGTATTGTCAGTGGGTAGGGTAGAGGTATATTGAGCAATATATGTTGGAGAAGGAGCTTGGTATGCATGATTAAAACGATGATAGCATTGTCAGTTGTATGTCCTTTTTTTTTTTTGCAAACTTGACAAATGGGTTGGTAGTCTTGTTTTCCAGAAATAGGTGTTAGAAGAGTATTAATTACCTTGACCTCCTCCCCTATTAATACCTCTACCTCTGTTATTATAGCCACAATTGTTTCTTCCACTTAAACCACCTTCGGATGTATTGTTTTTGGCAGAGGTATTGAAATAACCCGAACTTAAATATAGGGATTAAAATTAATCTAATACGTATTTAAGGGCCTAATAATGCCTAAGTAATTTTGGTAAGGAGAAATAAATCCAAAAGAAATAAGGAAACGCTTAAAAAGCGAAAAACGCTAAATAGGCGTTAAATAACCATAGGAGGTATGAGACCTTGGTTAGCGTATTATATGGATTCTAAGGGCTTGATAAGACCTAAATATTATATGGGAACAACTCCCGAAGAAAACGGATCCAAATAATGTATTAAAACGCTAATAGAGCTTTAGTGCACGTTTTTCAAGGAAACCTGAAAACGTGACTTTAAGTGGTCAAACGAACCCGTAAAAATTATAAATCATTAAATAACAATGATTAAGCATTTATGGAAGCTTAATAACCAATAAAATTAAATAAATGAGAAAATTCCGGAAAACAGGCCCGGTTAGTGAATAGTACCGAAACCGGGTAAATGAACGAGCGTTTTCTGTAAAAGACGAAAAACGTTCCAGCTAGTAGTACTGTGTGGGCCAATTTTTTGTAAGTCAATAAGCCCTCACACACACTCACACACTAGCTAATTAAAAAAAAAGGCAAAAAGCAAAAAGTAGAATAAAGTAAAAAGCACTCACATAATTCTCTCACCTCACATTTCTCATCTCTCTCGTGTGAGTCTTCTCACCCAGCCGACCTCCACTCTTATCCCTTCTCTGTTGGCGATTTTTGAAGCTCCATAGAGACAACCATGGCTACTTCACCTTCTCAAGCTTGCCCAAGCTTTATTTAAGCTCCAAATCCAAAACAAATTACATATTTGAACTCCCCTCATCATTCTCTACACTTTCCTCTTTTCAAAATCCAAAAATGAGGAAGTTCATTTTCGTGGGTATACCCCATTGGTGAAGAAAATAGCATCAATGTGTAGCTTGGAGTCTCCTCTCTCCATTGAGGTAAAAATCTACATGAAAAACTCATGTTTTCTCCATCTCCTTTCATAACTGATTTTTACCCCTTGTAATACTCTATTTTCTCTCTCTCTTTTAAGCATAATTACAACCATAAAATGGTGGTGGAATCACCTTCTCAAACCAAGGGCTAAAACCCCTCCTAAAAACACTCCAAAGGTAAACCCTAGAATTTGTGTTTTGAACATTTCAATGGATTAGTATAAATATAAGGGTTAGTATATTAATTGCACTTATTTTGTGTGTATTGAATGATGGGAATGGAGTTTGGAAACTCCATTCCCCATGTGACCGATTGTGCAAGAAAAAGAGAAGAAGGAATAGAAAAGGAAGGAGGAAATAAGAGCTTTAAGGTAAGAGCTCTTTCTCAATGCTACATTTTAATGCATTAGAGTAATGGGAATGGGTGAACAAATAAAGAACCTAAACTATTGTATTAGTATCGTAGTTTGTGGATGTTTGAGTATTTATGAGTTTGTATTTGGATGGTAGGCCTTAGAGTCAAATAAATTGTGTATGTGTTTTAGTATGGTGGATTGAGGAAGTAATGATGTATTGGTATTGTAATTGAGGAAGTATTGGTGTATTGAGATTGGTATGTGTGCTGGTAGAACCCTTGTGGTTTGGCTAGAATAGGAATGATTTTGGTGAAAAAGTGTGTATGAGGATAAGTAGACATTGTAGGTGAACTATGGCAAAATTTTGGTAGAAAATGTACATTTATGGATGACTTGGTGAAGAGGAAAACCAAGGTGTGTATTTGGGATAGTAAGGATGTTTAGTAATCATGGAATGGTAGTTGTAGTATATGAATGAAAAGGAGTGAAATCTGTAGTAGGAAGTATTGAAATGTGTTGGAGAAACAAGGAAGAATTAATGTGTAAGATTTAGCAAAATGATTATTGTACTGAGTAAGGCTTTGGGTTGAGTGTAATGCAAATGAGGCAATGAAATAGCCATAGGAATAATGGGGAGAAGGAAGGAGAAAATCTGTAGCATTTGGAGAGAGCAAAAACTGTAACAGAGGAGGAAAATTTAACAGTGAGTGGTGTTTTGTAACAGGTTTGGATAGAGGTGGATTAGACTAGTTTAAATTGCTTAATCAATGCTAAAATATGCTATATTATATGTAAGAATAATGGGGAAGAGATTGGTAGAAATTTGGAGTTGAAACATAGGCAAAAACTAGCACATATGTAAATATTGTAACTTGTCCGGGTTTGCAAACAAGTACGCAAACCCGGACCAGTCAAAAAACTCGACAGATTGTAATTCAGAAGGAGTGGTCCGGGTTTGCAAACTAGGACCTAAACCCGGACCATCCCTAAAATACACCCGAGAGTTTTGCAAAGGAATGGTCCGGGTTTGCAAACCAACCCCTAAACCCGGACCACCCAAAATTTACACCCGAGAGTACTACAACTGCATGGTCCGGGTTTGTAAACCTAGCCCTAAACCCAGACCACACTTAAATTCCACCCGAGACTGACCAAGCACTATGGTCCGGGTTTGTAAACCCGGACACTAACCCGGACACTACTAAAATTCTTCCAGAATGTGTTTTAAAGCTATTCTAAGGTAGGGTAAGGATGGGTAATGATTGTATAAGATGATTAAGACATAATTAATGATGTTTAAAGGTCATTAACGCCATGAACAAGCTTAGAAAATAATTGTAAGTAAGTACCTTAGGTAAATGTATTAAGTAACAAAGAGTTAGTAAGTATAAACTAGGAAACTTTAGGAAAGTAATAAGTAAGGTTAATTATGAATAATTAACCATCCAACTCTATGTATGTGATAGGATTCAAATAGTTGAAAACCGAAGGGAGTCGGTGAGTCCAAAGTCAACGGTGAAAGGTATGATTTCTTTATGCCCTATATCCTAATCTGGTTACCCCGATTTGTGTGCTTATTTGATCACCTAAATAAGATAAATGCATGAATCGGACTATATTGCACTTCCTGTGCTTGACTTATGCTATTCTCGATGTTTATTGTCTTGAACACTAGTTTGTATAATTCGTGAAATATATGAATGATGGTGAAGTGTAATTGTACCCTGTATTGTATTTGTGTATTGTATTGTATTGTGTATGGACGTGTATATGAACAAGGTAATGTGTATGTGGCTTGGATGTTGACTTCTACTAATTCCTAACTACCTAACTCCTAACTTAGGTGTGAGTAAATTGGAATGAGTAGAGTCCGATATAGCTTCGGCCATGCGTGAGGATGAGGAGACACAAGAGGTTGGATCCGATTCCTGACTCTTAAACTGGTCCGCGGCCCAAACCCCTTAAATGGGTAGCATCCCGGATTGGTGAGTCAAGTAAATCCCAGTGGTGGGACGGAGTAGTCCCCGGGCCGGAGGTCCCGACGACTTAACATGAGTAAGAGTAAGTAAGTAAGTATGTATGAGTATGAGTATGTATGCGTAAGTACTGTGGAACGAGTAAAAGAGTAATCTCCACCCGATTAACCCGGGTGGACCAACATGAGCTGACAAGTATGGTGGATTGTGTATGTACTGCGTATGTATTGTACATGTATTACGTATTGTGGATTTCGGAAAGGTAAGTATATATCTGACGGCTTGTATGATTTACCTTGTATGTGTTGAAGAGTATGTCTTGAAGTGTATGTATGCATTCCTTGCGTAATGTATTGTAATATTATGTATAAGAGCATGTATGCATGTATGTTTGAATGAAATCAATCGCATGTATTCGACCAAGTGGTCGGCGTACCCTCACTAGTACGCGGGGTATGCAGTTATCATATGCAGCGAAAGCTGACCCCCTAGGGGGAACGTTTTTAGTGTGCAGGTACCCGAAGCGGATATGGTCAAGGTAAGAGACCTGTGGCTACACTCGGATAGTAGAAGTAGAATGTAGAGGTGTGCTAAGTGGTGCACCCATGTACTTAGAAAGTAAGTAGTTGTGAGGAATGGGTAGTGGATAGACTCGTGATGAGTATTTATGAAATTTAAAGAGGTGTTGTAATTGTATAAGGATCTTAGTAAACTCGGTGTATTATATTGTATTGAACTTACGGAGTATTGTAATGAATGGGAAGTTCTAGTAATTGATTTGGTAATTGGAGTATGTATTGTAAGTGTGTAGTACTCGGATATTCCGGTCCATCAGACCGATGCTGTATGTAGTAGTAGTACCCTAGCTAGCTGTATGGGCGGTTAGCGGCGTTGTATCACCCTACCGTTGAGTATGTAAGTATCCGCTGCGTGAATCTGGATTGTATGAGGAGATTAGACTGTAATGACGGTATTAGCGGTAGGGGTGTTACAAAAAGTGGTATCAGAGCGATACTTCACTCTGATGACTGGAAATACCGAGTTTAGGAAATACCAAGTTAGGAATTAGAAGCTTAGGGCTAAGGGCTGAGTGTTAGCATTAGAGATATGCTAGTTAGGACCACCGGTGAGTACCGGATACCTACAATACCTGACCCGCCCTCCGCAAACCCCACTGTATAACTTGGGAAAGAACGCCAGAGAGAAGGAAAGACCTCTCATACTCGGGGAAACCCGATCTGGTAGTTGTAAACCAACATACGGTAAACAGAACCGACATATAGTGAATTCCAAGGATTGGAAGACCCGGAGATGGATCCCGGTCGAACAACAATACCCGCACTTAATAGCGGAAGAATGAGAACTCCAACCACAAGGAGGCTATAACTTAAAACAGCATGGGGCGACATGCTTAGCAGTCGTGAAACCTGGCTAGTCAACCAGCAACAGGAAAAGAAGCACTAACCGTGCAACGAAATGGAAAAGAAGCAGTAATGGAACCTAAGACACAAGTCTAGGGAACAGTAATAGCTAGATAATACCACCAAAGGTATACCAGCTGACTAAGGACATAGTCTGGAGTGGTTAACTCCGAAACTACCACACCATAAAGGTTACAAACCCGGTCAACATAGCTCAAATAGCTACAAGAACGCTCACAAGATATAATCCGACAGGACTACAGAAGTAGTGCCTAAACAAGCTGAAGGCTCAGTAACCACAACAAATGTGTGGGAACGAGCAACAAGGGAAAACACAGAACAAATAATTAGGGATCTCCAAGGATTGGAGAAGTACCCTGATCAACGACAGCCATGTCAAACTTACTGAGAAGTTACTCAGGAGATTAATTAACCTAAGTAGATGATCAATAAGATCAAAGGAAAAGTCAACAAGACTATTAAGTACTAGTGGAAACCATACCGTGACCAGTATCGGTTTACCCAAAAAACCACCAGTACCACGCACTTGCCACAGCAAGTGCAGTAAGAACAGGAACATGTAGAGGAACTTTAACACACCACAGGTACATAGTAATGTACCGTGACAGCAGTGAAACAACTATAGGATCACAAATCCTGAAAGCTAGAGGAATCAAACCTTGGAAAGGCCTGACAGCCTGACCATTGTATTAAGAACATACCAGTCAGCGAGAAGCTGGACCTGGTCAAGACCACAAACATGGCTACGCCATGTAGAACTTCTTTTAACACCGAACCGTTATTTTAAAACCCTTTCTTTTAAAACCTTGGATTTTTAAAACTAAACCAACGGAATTACGGTGAGTATCATAGATGATACAAGAGGAGCTGACAATAGAATACTTCACCTAGGCGTGTGACGAACACTACGAGTGTACCCAAATACGGGAGGTGGGGCAACCGCACTCCGAAGGAGCTTGTGGGCCTGACATATAGTTAGGTAAGTGGTAACGTATCAACATGGTACCCCACGTATGTATACAAGTAGTGCACGAAACACGGGAAGTAGTCAGCTCCATTCTACGGACCATGAGTAAATTAAAACCAGAACAACTGGACACCTCAAGCGATCCAGGAGAAGGAAACTCAGCTAAGGAATAAGTATAAAGTACTCAAGAACCCATCTGGGGATAAGGAATGAAGGTTAGGAAGTGCAAGAGCAACGACTAGTAAGTATAGACATTGGATATGTCTCAAACACTTCAAACAATACATAACAGCTGGAAGAGATACCCAGCCTGAACACAGTAAGGCGAATGCCTAATGTTAACACAACGATGCTCAACAAACGGGACGGAGTTCCCAAGAGTGATCACAAGATTACCCTGAGGTATAATCCATCATTGGAGAGGATATTTAACCTAGTCTTAATACTAGGATGAAATATAAACAGTTTACCCAAGGACGGGAGACGGTATAACCCTGAAAGGGATAACACAAATACAATACCACAAGGTGGTATAGAGGACACATATATCATAAACATTAGCCGGATGTAACGGCATAACCTAACAACACCCAGGAGCAATCCTTAAAGGGTGTATGAATTGCAACAGTCGAACAATAGCGACATGATAAAGCACAGAAACTAGAATGAACACTCGGTTAAGACACCGAAGGGATTTCACTTAACAAGAAATACCCTAAACTACATGAAGGCACTGACTAGCACCAGATTGCCAAAAGGGTCTCCTATGAACGGAAGCGTGATGTCACGACTTACCATGGAGCCCAGCACTACCTCCAACCTATGGGGTATACAAGGAGTGGAAATATGTATAAGCAGCTTGCAAAGAGCATAGCTCACAGCAATTCGGCTTAAAAGCCATAAACCGACTACGTTATGTAACTTCAACGGTTGCAAAACCCACACCATTTGATAACAAGACTTGCAAGAGATATTGTCTCATACGACAAGAAATCAACAACTGGACCATCAATTCAAACCCAACATCCTGAGTGGCTTAGAGTAATGGCCAACTCAGTGTCACTGTCACTAGAGCATCAGTCTAGTATACAGTTGACAAGCTTTTAATTACCTTCATGCCTTCTGTAGCAATGGTAGCACAGAGGCATAAGAATCATGATAATGCCAACATTGGCCTAATCCACACTTGGACACTACGAGAAACCCAAGGGAAGGTACCCCTCGTTAGCCAAAGACCACCAATGTGGTGAAGATGTGAACCCTTAGAATGGCTTCCATCTATTATAACAGAAAAGCCTACGCATATAGATATTGCCAAGGGGCGATGGAATAAGGAAATGAGATTTCCAAACCATTATGACTTAAGGAGTAAGCATACTCCATATGCACCCAAGCATGTGGTGAACCATTGTATAAACACCAACATGGTAAACCTTGTCATGAGATCTATGAGTGGAAACAAGCCTCTCAACAAGAAATTCATTTATCAATGATAGAACGGGACCAGAAAACTCTTGAAGTTTCTTGGGATGTCCCGGTGATGTACATACAAATGTAAACTACATAGCTAGGGCCTATAACCAATGCTCAGCACTGGGAAACAGTAATTGTTAAAAACAATCAATGTGAATGCACATTGAACACCACGAATGACTAACGCTCAAGAGAGCTTTTAACCCGATAAACTACTTCATCCATTATCAACCAAGATACCTGGTAAATTGTATCATGAATGATGATAGAATGTGAGGTAAGCTAACCTACACATAAAAACCTAAGTTGAATAAGACATCTCCACATTGGAAAGATAATAAGATTGTGGTATGCTACGACAACCGTCATACACACGGACACAGGAAACTCCTAGTGTATTTACACCATAAGGAAAATGGTGCCAATGACGATAGCAATAAGTAAAGAGGAACTACCACAGTAACAGAAACAGTAAAAACAATGTTGTACAATGAGTAAGAATACGGTGCGCAACAAGCGACCGCTATGAGGAAGTAGCTGATAATGACACGGAGTATAAGTATGAGATGACAGGCAGAAATATTCTTTCCTATCACATAAGTGACTTACTATCAAGCGTTTACGCCTCTGCACTCTATATGACTGAGTGTTTTGGTATTGCACTTGTGCAGCTAATGATCTAGTGGGATAGTTAGGAATATGGAAATGTAAACCGTAGTAAACCCTTCTTTCAACCAACAAACACGGCATAAGCCATTTAAGCAAGTTTAGCAACAAAATGTGCGGCCTAAGGCCAAATAAGCACGAAGTGTGTAAAGCACACTAACGATCACAAGATGTGAATTCCATTGGAATAAAAGGTGAAAGAAGATTGAAGAAAGTCACTAGGACCGACGCATAGAAAATGCAAGGTCATACAAGTAAAGACACTTGTACTGAACCAGGGAAACTGGTAGAATTCATAAGCTAGCGACAATAGAGGAAGCACTACAACTAAGTAGTGACTCAACCTCGCCCGACAATAAATCAGAGGAGCTTATCAAATAATCGTGGAAGCACGAATGGTATACATAATAGATCACCAGAGAGCTGGTTATAATCTATATACTTATTGAATTCAAACGCGGTAAAAGAATACCACATTTGTGTCAATAACCTTATTCCCACAATAGAGGGATAAAAGGTGATGTGTAGCACATTAAGGATAACATGAAGGGTGAGTAACCCAAGTTATCAGGGCCTCGCAGCAGAAGCTAGTGGACCCTAGCAAGGAGACAATATACCTAGTAAGTACAGTAGAATGGCTATTAATGCCTTGAAGCCAAATAGGCTGGAACCGAATGAATTATGAGTTAAATAAACTCATATAGGAATCCTTAGTGCAAAGACTGAACCATTGTTATGATTAGGACCCTTTGACAAGGGTATATTATGTAATAAACCGTAAAGAAGCTAAAACGCTTCAGATTGCCCGAATTGAGTAAACCAATGTTTAATAATAATAAGGGAAAATTACATCGCCCACCCATGACGTTTGGCGAAATTACACAGCCCACCCACGAGGTTTCAAAAATTACTTTGCCCACCCATGTGGTTTCCATAATTTTACATCCAGCAACTTTTCTAATATTTGATCAACTTAAAAGATGGTTAAATGATATCCAAATTTAATGAAACTTTACATGGATGATGCTAAGGTGTTATATTTTTGTTCAATGCTAAATCCAATGTTTTTTAAGGTCATATATGACCTGTGGGACCCAATGAAACATGAGACACGTTCATCGGGTCCACGGATCATATATGAGGTTAAAAAACGATGGATTTCACGTTTTACCAAAATATAACACTTTAATATCGTCCATGTAAAGTTTCATCAAATTTGGATATCATTTAACCATCTTTTAAGTTGATCAAATATTAGAAAAGTTGTTGGATGTAAAATTGTGGAAACCACATGGGTGGGCAAAGTAATTTTTGAAACCTCGTGGGTGGGCAGTGTAATTTCGCCAAACGTCATGGGTGGGCGATGTAATTTTCCCTAATAATAACATATGATAGATTACGTGGGCGTAATCCCTTTTAAGGGGGGTAGAGCGAAAACCGCATAATGTGAATTTTATGAATAAAACATATAAACTATAATGTGCATAGCACAAATGAGAATCGATTCGATGATTGGTACTATGTTAAATAAACATAAGTATTCATTCATATTGAAATTGTGGTAATTAGGCATGAGAGATGCAAATACCATAGGATGGATATACCTACCTTGTAACACCATGTAAGAGTATTAGTAAAAGAAAAGTAATGAGTAGTGGACGGAGTTCCACAAGTATAATATCCCTTAAAGAAGTAGTAGGAAATAATTGAGAGTAGTTGATGAGCGGAACCTACAAGTAGTGTATTCGGAGGTAAATTATTGGAAGTAAATTGAGGATGACTGAATTCCATAAGTATTGCAATTCTTAGTAGATTATTTGAGATGTTGGAGTAAATTGAAATGAGCACTTAGGTAATGAATCTTGGAGTAAAGTATTTGGGAGGTAGAGTGGGGATGATTGATGGACTAAATTCAATCCCTTGGAGTTGTATGAATTTGTAATTATGACTAGGAAGAGTAAAAAGATATAAAATGCAAATAATTGAATTATCTGTTTGTTTGAAACTGATGTGGGAAGTCGAACTTGATCCTGATCAGATCAAGGGAAACCGAACACAAATTGGGGTGGAGAGATAGTTCAACACTGATGCTGATCACATCAGGGTCGAATGATTCTTGAAGCTCCCCTCAAGTGGTCACAAGAATCACACACAGGATAGAAGTAATGAATATAAATTGGAATTTGGAGTTGTATGCTTTAGAAAGATTTCTAATTAGTAGTTGTAAAAGAATTTTCCTTAGACTGGAGAGTAAGTAATTGTTGGAAGCGTATACCGGAGAATCACAGTAGGTAGCATATTGTATTATTCCAAGGGCAGCGGGACATAGAGGAGTCCTGTGTCGAGATGACCTGAGTGCCTGCGGGATTGAGATGTGTATTGCATTGCTTTGGGGATAGCTTTGCACTGTATGTATGTATAAATTTTGTAATGAGGAATCGGATGGTTGATAGTAATATGGATTGGAGTAATTATTGTACATCGGTATGGTATGGAAAGGAGAAACCTTGAGTAACGAATTTGGGAATTGTAAGGAGAAGGAATGTATGGCTTTGGTATTAGGCGAGTGTAAATGTGTAAGTATAGTAATCACATAACCTCGAACAACTTTGAGGACAAAGTTCTTAAGGGGGGTAGATTGAAATACCCCAAACTTAAATATAGGGATTAAAATTAATCTAATACGTATTTAAGGGCCTAATAATGCCTAAGTAATTTTGGTAAGGAGAAATAAATCCAAAAGAAATAAGGAAACGCTTAAAAAGCGAAAAACGCTAAATAGGCGTTAAATAACCATAGGAGGTATGAGACCTCGGTTAGCGTATTATATGGATTCTAAGGGCTTGATAAGACCTAAATAATATATGGGAACAACTCCCGAAGAAAACGGATCCAAATAATGTATTAAAACGCTAATAGAGCTTTAGTGCACGTTTTTCAAGGAAACCTGAAAACGTGACTTTAAGTGGTCAAACGAACCCGTAAAAATTATAAATCATTAAATAACAATGATTAATCATTTATGGAAGCTTAATAACCTATAAAATTAAATAAACGAGAAAATTCCGTAAAACGGGCCCGGTTAGTGAATAGTACCGAAACCGGGTAAATGAACGAGCGTTTTCTGTAAAAGACAAAAAACGTTCCAGCTAGTAGTACTGTGTGGGCCAATTTTTAGTAAGTCAATAAGCCCTCACACACACTCACACACTAGCTAATTAAATAAAAGGCAAAAAGTAGAATAAAGTAAAAAGCACTCACATAATTCTCTCACCTCACATTTCTCATCTCTCTCGCGTGAGTCTTCTCACCCAGCCGACCTCCCCTCTTATCCCTTCTCTGTTGGCGATTTTTGAAGCTCCAAAGAGACAACCATGGCTACTTCACCTTCTCAAGCTTGCCCAAGCTTTATTTAAGCTCCAAATCCAAAACAAATTACATATTTGAACTCCCCTCATCATTCTCTACACTTTCCTCTTTTTTAAATCCAAAAATGAGGAAGTTCATTTTCGTGGGTATACCCCATTGGTGAAGAAAATAGCATCAATGTGTAGCTTGGAGTCTCCTCTCTCCATTGAGGTAAAAATCTACATGAAAAACTCATGTTTTCTCCATCTCCTTTCATAACCGATTTTTACCCCTTGTAATAATCTATTTTCTCTCTCTCTTTTAAGCATAATTACAACCTTACAATGGTGGTGGAATCACCTTCTCAAACCAAGGGCTAAAACCCCTCCTAAAAACACTCCAAAGGTAAACCCTAGAATTTGTGTTTTGAACATTTCAATGGATTAGTATAAATATAAGGGTTAGTATATTAATTGCACTTATTTTGTGTGTATTGGGTGATGGGAATGGAGTTTGGAAACTCCATTCCCCATGTGACCGATTGTGCAAGAAAGAGAGAAGAAGGAATAGAAAAGGAAGGAGGAAATAAGAGCTTTAAGGTAAGAGCTCTTTCTCAATGCTACATTTTAATGCATTAGAGTAATGGGAATGGGTGAACAAATAAAGAACCTAAATTATTGTATTAGTATCGTAGTTTGTGGAAGTTTGAGTATTTATGAGTTTGTATTTGGATGGTAGGCCTTAGAGTCAAATAAATTGTGTATGTGTATTAGTATGGTGGATTGAGGAAGTAATGATGTATTGGTATTGTAATTGAGGAAGTATTGGTGTATTGAGATTGGTATGTGTGCTGGTAGAACTCTTGTGGTTTGGCTAGAATAGGAATGATTTTGGTGAAAAAGTGTGTATGAGGATAAGTAGAAATTGTAGGTGAACTATGGCAAAATTTTGGTAGAAAATGTACATTTATGGATGACTTGGTGAAGGGGAAAACCAAGGTGTGTATTTGGGATAGTAAGGATGTTTAGTAATCATGGAATGGTAGTTGTAGTATAGGAATGAAAATGAGTGAAATCTGTAGTAGGAAGTATTGATTTGTGTTGGAGAAACAAGGAAGAATTAATGTGTAAGATTTAGCAAAATGAGTATTGTACTGAGTAAGGCTTTGGGTTGAGTGTAATGCAAATGAGGCAATGAAAGAGCCATAGGAATAATGGGGAGAAGGAAGGAGAAAATCTGTAGCATTTGGAGAAGAGCAAAAACTGTAACAGGGGAGGAAAATTTAACAGTGAGTGGTGTTTTGTAACAGGTTTGGATAGAGGTGGATTAGACTTGTTTAAAGTGCTTAATCAATGCTAAAATATGCTAGATTATATGTAAGAATAATGGGGAAGAGATTGGTAGAAATTTGGAGTTGAAACATAGGCAAAAACTAGCACATATGTAAATATTGTAACTTGTCCGGGTTTGCAAACAAGTACGCAAACCCAGACCAGTCAAAAAACTCGACAGATTGTAATTCAGAAGGAGTGGTCCGGGTTTGCAAACTAGGACCTAAACCCGGACCACCCCTAAAATACACCCGAGAGTTTTGCAAAGGAATGGTCCGGGTTTGCAAACCAACCCCTAAACCCGGACCACCCAAAATTTACACCCGAGAGTACTACAACTGCATGGTCCGGGTTTGTAAACCCAGCCCTAAACCCGGACCACACTTAAATTCCACCCGAGACTGACCAAGCACTATGGTCCGGGTTTGTAAACCCAGACACTAACCCGGACACTACTAAAATTCTTCCAGAATGTGTTTTAAAGCTATTCTAAGGTAGGGTAAGGATGGGTAATGATTGTATAAGATGATTAAGACATAATTAATGATGTTTAAAGGTCATTAAGGCCATGAACAAGCTTAGAAAATAATTGTAAGTAAGTAACTTAGGTAAATGTATTAAGTAACAAAGAGATAGTAAGTATAAACTAGGAAACTTTAGGAAAGTAATAAGTAAAGTTAATTATGCATAATTAACCATCCAACTGTATGTATGTGA
The DNA here is from genome assembly GCA_023374045.1 of Limonium bicolor. NCBI lineage: Eukaryota > Viridiplantae > Streptophyta > Magnoliopsida > Caryophyllales > Plumbaginaceae > Limonium > Limonium bicolor. Next base: position 245,534,584 of record CM041778.1, read on the forward strand.
TACGATTCAAATAGTTGAACACCGAAGGGAGTCGGTGAGTCCAAAGTCAACGGTGAAAGGTATGATTTCTTCATGCCTTGTATCCTAATTTGGTTACCCCGATTTGTGTGCTTATTTGATCACCTAAATAAGATAAATGCATGAATCGGACTATATTGCACTTCCTGTGCTTGACTTATGTTGTTCTCGATGTTTATTGTCTTGAACACTAGTTTGTATAATTCATGAAATATATGAATGATGGTGAAGTGTAATTGTACCCTGTAATGTATTTGTGTATTGTATTGTATTGTGTATGGACGTGTATATGAACAAGGTAATGTGTATGTGGCTTGGATGTAGACTTCTACTAATTCCTAACTACCTAACTCCTAACTTAAGTGTGGGTAAATTGGAATGAGTAGAAGTCCGATATAGCTTCGGCCACGCGCGAGGATGAGGAGACACAAGAGGTTGGATCCGATTCCTGACTCTTAAACTGGTCCGCGGCCCAAACCCCTTAAATGGGTAGCATCCCGGATTGGTGAGTCAAGTAAATCCCGGTGGTGGGACGGAGTAGTCCCCGGGCCGGAGGTCCCGATGACTTAACATGAGTAAGAGTAAGTAAGTAAGTATGTATGAGTATGAGTATGTATGCGTAAGTACTGTGGAACGAGTAAAAGAGTAATCTCCACCCGATTAACCCGGGTGGACCAACATGAGCTGACAAGTATGGTGGATTGTGTATGTACTGCGTATGTATTGTACATGTATTGTGTATTATGGATTTCGGAAAGGTATGTATATATCTGACGGCTTGTATGATTTACCTTGTATGTATTGAAGAGTATGTCTTGAAGTGTATGTATGTATTCCTTGCGTAATGTATTGTAATATTATGTATAAGAGCATGTATGCATGTATGTTTGAATGAAATCAATCGCATGTATTCGAACAAGTGGTCGGCGTACCCTCACTAGTACGCGGGGTATGCGGTTATCATATGCAGCGAAAGCTGACCCCCTAGGGGGAACGTTTTTAGTGTGCAGGTACCCGAAGTGGATATGGTCAAGGTAAGAGACCTGTGGCTACACTCGGATAGTAGAAGTAGAATGTAGAGGTGTGCTATGTGGTGCACCCTTGTACTTAGAAAGTAAGTAGTTGTGAGGAATGGGTAGTGGATAGACTCGTGATGAGTATTTATGAAATTGAAAGAGGTGTTGTAATTGTATAAGGATCTTAGTAAACTCGGTGTATTATATTGTATTGAACTTACGGAGTATTGTAATGAATGGGAAGTTCTAGTAATTGATTTGGTAATTGGAGTATGTATTGTAAGTGTGTAATACTCGGATATTCCGGTCCATCAGACCGATGTTGTATGTAGTAGTAGTAGTAGCCTAGCTAGCCGTATGGGCGGTTAGCGGCGTTGTATCACCCTACCATTGAGTATGTAAGTATCCGCTGCGTGAATCTGGATTGTATGAGGAGATTGGACTGTAATGACGGTATTAGCGGTAGGGGTGTTACAGGTATTGTATTAAGTGGCATTAATAAAAAGTTGAGCAATTGATAGTGTTTCTATGTTTTTCTCGGAGAGAATAGTTTCAAAATTGAGAAGATAGTTGTAGAGACCTGAGGAGTAGGGATGGCAATGGGTGACGGGTTCCCATTTCACCCGACCACCTGACCTACAAAAATGGGCAAAACTAAAAAAATGGGTGAAAAACAGGTGACGGGTGAAATGGGTGTGGGTGACTAGTCGGGTCCGGTGAAAAATTTTCACTCGTTCACCCGACCCATCACCCGTATATATTTATATTAAATAAAAAATATACTTATCTCATATTTGTTGAGATAATATGGAAATATTTAAGTTAATACTCTATGTTTTAATATGTTATTGACATAAGTTGATGTGGTATGTATTGGTGAACAAATATGAGTGTATTTTTTAAAAACATTAAGCTTATATAAGGTGTTAAAGACAAACAATTATTGTTGAAAAAATAAAGGGAAAATTCATGAGATACCCCTGTTTTCTTTCGTAATTCACAATATACCCCTGCGATTTTAGTAATTTAACTTTAAACATGCTTAAATGTTGTCCAAAATTGATGAAACCTTACATGGATGATGCTAAAGTGTTATATTATGGTCCAATATCAAATTTGAAGTTTTTTAAGCTCACATGTGACATGTGGGACCCAATGAACAGTCACATATTCATTAGGTCCCACAGGTCACATGTGAGCTTAAAAAGTTTCAAATTTGATATTGGACCAAAACATAACACTTTAGCATCGTCCATGTAAAGTTTCATCAATTTTAGACAACATTTAAGCATGTTTAAAGTTGAATTACGAAAATCACAGGGGTATATTATGAATTACGAAAGAAAACAGGGGTATCTCATGAATTTTCCCAAAAATAAAATAATAACTGGTGACGGGTCTGGTCGGGTGGTGCGAGTGAAAAATGGGTGACGGGTCGGGTGGAGCATCACCCGACCCGAACCCGACCTGTTGCCATCCATATCTAGGAGTGACAGCATTGGGCATCATAATGAGGTTGGTAAAAACTATGTCATACTCAGAGGGAAGGCCATGAATAATGTAATAGACAAAGTCACTATCAGTAACTGGGCAACCAGTAGAGGCTAGGGAATTCGCAATGCTGCGGGCTTGGCCAAAGAAATCAGCTATAGAATTTGCACCCTTTTTTAAACTCATTAATTGAGATTTTATCTGCATAATGCGAGCATTTAGTTGAGCACGGAGGATTTGTTTGATAATATCCCATACTTCTTTGGATGTTTGACACGGTATAACCTAAATAATAAGGTTATCAGTCATGGAAGTGGTAAGAATTGCTAGGATAAGCTTGTCTGTTTGTTTCCATGTAGTGTATTCTTGGCTTGGTATGCCGTTGATAGTTTCACTAGGACAGGATTTGGAACCATCAACCTAACCAAAGAGGCCTTGGCCAAATAGGTAGGGTTCAACCTGTTTGAGCCAGACTTAATAGTTGTCAGCTGTGAGCTTGGTGAAGTGCTGGGAGGTGGAGACCAGAGATGAAAATGTTATGGAGCTAGAGGAACCGATGGGTCCGGAGGAGGAAGAAGAATCAGTGCCTGAGTTTGGTGTTTACGGCGCTGCGTCCATTGATGATAGCAAGAGCTAGAGATGGGAAAAGAATAGAGGAAGCTGAAGAAAAAAAGGAAGGATCGAAGAGGATGAAAGATGAATGTCGGCTGCTCTTGATACCATATAAAGGTTGGCTCAGAAACTATGTTAAGTGATAAGGCCATTTGTAAATGAATGCTCTCTTTGTATTGATATTAGAAGAATACATTAGTTTATATACGACTGTAAATGGACAAGTTACATAAGAGTGGGCCAGCTAATTACAGTGGACTCTATACAAATGTGGGCCTGTAATACTTATGGTTCTTATTAACTCAAACTCGTAATTTAAGGATAGCTTTGGAGATGGTGTATGAAGTTGTGTGTTTCTTTTTTCCCTCGTGAATGATCTGTGATTGGGTGAAGGTTGAAATGAATGGGTGACGGGTACGGGTGAAATTTTTTTGATGACTGCATCTCCCCAGAATTCAACTTTTTTTACATGATTAAGTGTCTTGATATAATGTAAAGTGTTCAGATCTTTAATTAGAAGCTAATGTGAGAGGTGGGTCTATTACGCCTATCATGTAACCTCCTGCGTCGAGAATGCAGCGAAAATATATCTCTACTTCACTTTTAGAAAGAAGTGAAGGGTGACTAGAAGGATTTGCTTAATTCGCTGCCGCTAAGTAAACATTTCCTAGTTTAAACTTGAAGTTTTAATTCTCAATTATAATAGGATTGAAATTATTATTACGTACAAATTCACTTTGTAGAGTGAATGTCAATATGGGAGTTACCCGTGATATTAACATGTTGTTTGTTTGCTTGACAGACAACATACTAGTATGTTGTTAGTTTATTTGAGATCAAGAAGGAACGAAAAGATGGAGATGTGGGAGGCTAGTATCTCATTGAGCTAAGAAATCTCCCACATCAAAATATTGATATCTGTAGTCAAAGTTCTTACTTATAAAGAGCCACTCAGGCTCAGGACTTATGTGTATTCGAACACGTTTAATGAATAGCCAACATATTTAATATGAGTAATCTTAAGTTAGTTTAAACCTTTTGCATAATTTTCTTGTTGCTTGGCTTATAAAAATATTTAAGCCTATAGACCATTAATAGTTAAAATTTCCAATTTATCATCCGATCCCCCCGATTCAAGTGGGAACAAATTAAACGGGTGATGGATGTAGGTGATGCTCCACCAAACCCGAACTCGACCCATTGCTATCCTTTGGGGCGTGTTCAAAGTTTGCACCATAAAGCTGGATTTTAAAGCTTTATGATTAAGGTCACCAACCAATATGGGTAGAGTATTTCATTTTTGGTGGGATCAAGATGTAAAAGTAACCCAATAAATAGGTGAGATATCATCTTAATCACAAAAAAAAGTTGTTCAACAAACGGACCCATAATATAATGACACCATATATCGTAGACTTGTTGATGGTGTAGTGATAAGTAATAGAAACATTGAGTGAGTTGTCCTAGCTTCGAATTCAACTATGATCAAATATGTTAATTTTTTTCTTTTCTTCAAACAATAGTCATCCCACATAATTTACATCCAGACTCCACCCTAAAAGGGGTTTTGCTGTGCATACCAAAAAATTTGTAACATTGGCTGATTTGATGCTAACCATATTTAGAATACTCTTATTAATAAGGTAACATCACTAGAGTAGATTCCACCAATATTTTCTTATGCTTTCATAATGTGACATATAAGATATTATTCTTCTCCTTTTGATTCAGAGCTGATCAAATGGGCGGGTGGGCCGGGATCGGGCCGGACCAATATTGAATTTTAGCCCGAACGGGCCTATATTATTGTCCAAGCCCATTTTTAATTTTTTCAGGCTGGGTCGGGTTAGGCCCGGACTTATTTTAATCTTTGTCATTGCCCTGCCCGTCCAGCCTGATTTTATAACTTTTTATAATATTGTTACTTTTTTTCAAAAATATATAGACTATATAATATTAATATATATTAATATATAAATTATGTTGTATGTAATATTAATAAATATTATATAAAATTTAAATAAATAGCACAAGGTATTATATAAAATTAATTTAAGGAAAAATTACAATGCCCACCCACGTGGTTTTGGGGTTTAACACTACCCACCCATGTACTTTGAAAATTAACACTACCCACCCATCAGCTTATATAATTTTTATTTCCGTCACCTTTTTACAAAACTTATGTCTATTTGTTACTGGAGTTGACCGGTTAACTTATATATATTGACCAAACAGACCATTGTTCAAAAACATAATTGTCGGGCAAACAGACCAAAACTTGTAACTCGTCACTCTCCACATCTTCATTGATCTTCATCGCACCACGATTAATGTAAGGAACATGTTGTTTGTCGATGATTTTCGCCATTCTGTCTCTGATTAAACACGGTTTGATACAGTTTCTAGATTTGGGCAAAAAATTTCCCTATTCGATCATCTATTCTAGGGTTATGAAATTGGGGAAATTGATACAGTTTCTTGATTTCGCCATTCTGCCTCCAATTGTTGTCCCGCTGATTGAGCTTCTAGCTTTGGATGCTATGACGCCTCTATTCCTCTTGTTTATTCACATTTTGATTTCACGGTTCATGTCGTCTCTGTTCCTCTACGGTGTTTATCTTTGCCTCTGTTCCTCTTGTTTATTCACATGTTGTTTGGTGTTGATTTTGCCTCCATTCCTCTACTTTATTCACACAGGTTCTGAATTTGGGCATAAAACTGCCCTGCTACATCTTCGATTTCAGAACCCTAAAATTGGGGTAGTATCACCTGACGTTGTCCAGTTCACTGGCTTTGTTGTACGGCGTTGATTTTGGCAACTCTTCCTCTAGTTTATTCACGTGGTGAATTATGGTTCTAAATTTGGGCAGAAATAACTGATTGGGATCTTGTTTTGCTTGTTGTTCTCTGGAACATCTGTTATCTGTTGTTCTTTAGAACATCTGTCTGATGTGTTCTGCATATGTGAAGCAATGATTTTGTTTTGTGGAACATCCGTTATCTGCTGTTTGGCTAGAATAGACTGAAATATTCTTTAGGCGTATATGTTCTTGGTGAATCTATGTTGCTTCTATTCTTTATGGTGTGTAATATTTGAAAGCTATGTAGCTGATTCACTGTGTCTTGCATTTGTAGGTGCAATTCCACGAAGATTAGCATATCATGGAGCAACATATAATTGAGTCGTCGTAAAACATTATGTTGTTGGTCAGTGCAAAACATACGGAAGCTGACATGAGGAAATTGATCAAATTTTGTCATTATAAGAGATCTCAAAGGAATTCATTACAACATATCTCATTAAAGGTCATTAAAAATATTACATTAAAAGTCATTATAAGACCTTAATCATTACATAACTGAAACCCGAAAGAAAAATACTGCTATTACTATGACAAACACTATCTTCATATAACCATCATGTGTTGCCTTAACCACATCCAATCTTGTCTTTTGCATCTCCTCCAATTTATTCAGCAGGCGTACATTTTGGTTCTTCACTTCAAGCAGCATAGATTCAATATCACCAGCGGAAGAAGAATCCCTTGATGAAACATGCATTGGTGAAGCATGGATTGGTGGATAGATGTCTCTCCACCATACGAAATATTTGCACTTGTTGGTGGTGCAGTTGAAGTACGGTTTCTCGTAGTTTCTAACAATACGGGTAACATGCAACTGTGCACTCAAATTACAGTGGCATTTCACATCCCTCGTGGGGGTTGAGTTGAAATTGTGCCTACTTGAGGACAACATTCTACATTTACAATAAAACAAAAATGCAAACTCAAGTGTATCACAACAAGGGAGCTCAAATTGGTCCTTATGGCCATCATCATTGCTTCATAAGTGGGTTATGATACTTTACATGCCTTATATATGGAGCAACCCTACCATAAACCGCTTCAACGCATTCAAGCGGAGCAATTTCATGAAGGGCCACTTCTACACATATAAGTACACATAAAGACATAACCACACATAAAAGGCCATTGAACAAAACAAAATCATTGCTTCACATATGCAGAACGCATCAGACAGATGTTCCAATGAACAACGGATAACAGATGTTCCAGAGAACAGTAGATAACAGATACTACAAAGAACAACATATAACAGATGTTCCAGAGAACAACAAGCAAAACAAGATCCCAATTAGTTATTTCTACCCAAATTTAGAACCATAATTCACCACGTGAATAAACCAGAGGAAGAGTGGCCAAAATCAACGCCATACAACAAAGCCAGTGAACTGGACAGTGTCGGGTGATACTACCCCAATTTTAGGGTTCTGAAATCGAAGAGATAGCAGGGCAGTTTTATGCCCAAATTCCGAATCTGCGTGAGTAAAGTAGAGGAACATAGGCGAAATCAACACCAAACAGCATGTGAATAAACTAGAGGAACAGAGGCGAAGATAAACGCCGTAGCATTCAAAGCCAGAAGCTCAATCAGCAGGACAACAATCGGGTGAAATTTCCCCAATTTCAGAACCTTCGTGAATAAAGTAGAGGAATAGAGGTGACATGAACCGTGAAATCAAAATGTGAATAAACAAGAGGAACAGAGGCGAAGATAAACGCCATAGCATTCAAAGCCAGAAGCTCAATCAACGGGACAACAATCGGGTGAAATTTCCCCAATTTCAGAACCATAGAATCGATGATCGAATAGGGAATTTTTTGCCCAAATTCAGAAAATGTATCAAACCGTGTTTAATCAGAGCAAGAGAGGCAAAAATCATCGACAAACAACAATGCCACAAGCTCACACAACAAACAATGTCGAGGCCAAATTTCCCCAATTCCAGAAACCTGAAATTGAAGATAAGTACGGTGAATTTTCCCCTTTTAAAAACCCTAAATTGAAGACGGTAAATAACGACATCAGGACTGAGAATTCACAAAAAGAAATCAAATTCCTCCTTACCTCAGTTAGACAGGCGTGATCGATTTCCCCGACAGTAAGGATTCGAAGAGAGTCGAAGTGAAATGGTGAAAGGGACGGAGGGAGGGGGAAAATAAGAAAGGGATAGCCTGTTTGGTCAACATAAGTTAACCGATCAACTCCAGTAACAAATAGACGAAAGTTTTGTAAAAAGGTGATGAAAGTAAAAATTATATAAGCTGATGGGTGAACAGTGTTAATTTTTAAAGTACATGGGTGGACAGTGTTAAACTCCGAAACCACGTGGGTGGGCACTGTAATTTTTCCTTAATTTAAATATATACTTCCCCCATTCCCGATACTTGATATTCTAACTCTAGGCATAAGAATTAAAGAGGAAAAATTTAGACTATTTAATCCTAACTTTTTGTATTGTTCATTGAAATAATTTGAAAATTAGAGTTATAAAATAAAATGTGAGAGGGTAGAATTAAAAAGTAGATCACAAAAAAAGCTAGAACATCTTCTGTTTTAAAAATAGTGAAAGGACTCAACAAATAATATACAGAAAACAAAAGAGAATATTATATTATAGTATATATATATATATATTAATAATAATAAACCGGATTAGACCGGGCTTAGTTACAGGTCTAAAATTTTGCTGAAATCCGACCCTCTTTTTCATTCAGGCCGAGCCCATCCAAAATTTTTTCTGGACATACTTTTCAGGCTTTATTTCCGAACCGGGCTAGACCTCCACGCCAGATCTGTGTTGATCAGACCTACTTTTGAATAACAGGCCAGGAAGTTACAACCCAGAAGCAATTCCTGAAAGGTCAAAAAGATCGGCGTATCTCGCATTTGTTGGCGTAGTCACTCCGGAAACAAACTGCTGTTTCCCGTAAGATCTGCCATCTTGGGGTGAACCACTCACCCATTCCCCTTTTATGTATTAGCATCTCAAGCCTTGGCAGGATGGTCTTGTAGATTTTGTCCTCATTTGAAGCCAGGAAACGTTCGATGTGTTTACTAAATCCCGTGCCCCAGAATGAGCAAAAAGAACTCATGGGAAAAGGCACTAGGCTCAGCATAAGCTCACCCATCTCGGAACAACAGGTAACCAAAAGTAATAATAAGATGAATGATTCAACTCAGAACGCCATGCATAAACAAAACTGAGAACAGACATTAAATTAATGCCAAAGACGAAATATACAATTCCATTAGGGGCGGGTCAAGTAGCTTATCATACACAGTTAACAATTCGTTCAACAATCTTATAAAAATGCACAAAGAGGTTGGGTTAACTTCCACCTCATAGAGACTCAAAGTGCAATTCATTTGAAAATATCAAGCCTTGTTGATTACTGAAATAAAAAAATACAAAGATGAGTTCTAATAACATGATAGCACAGCACATCACCTTCAGACAAGAAGATTTAACTGAAAAACAAATCCAATCCACGAAGGGAACCTTGTTGTGTGAGGAAGGGATAATTTATATGATCAATCTGCACTTTCTACGATTACCCTTCCTCTCCAAATTCTTGTGTGAACCTCTCATGCACCTCAAGATCAGACTTGCTCACTGTTGGCTTCTGCCTCGCAAGAACCTTGTCAAAATCGGATTTTGAGATAGGAGGAGGTAGAATCTGCACGATGCATAGCAAACAAAATCAGTCACTTCATCTAATTAGTTGGACGGATACATAATCCACAATTACACTATGAGATTTCATCTATTGTCTCTCTGTGTAGAAGAGGGGTGTATGATGATAGAATCAAGGTTAACACTAGGTCACCTTTGAAGCTAGTCCCTCAGTTGCAAGATCCTGCATAGTGGTTTGAATCGCCCCAGGATGTTTGGGTCCACAAGGTACCCAATTACCCTCTCTGCTTTGATAGAAAAACATTGCATCCTGGGTTTTACGAACTGGCTCAAAAAGGACATCTTTTACCTATAAAAACATTAGCACACAAAAGTATACTTGGTTTAGGTACTTCAACTGGCTAAAAAGAGAGATTGAAGCAAGAATCTTAGATAAAGCACACTCACACAAACAGCTATGTCAGACCCCGAAAATCCTTCCGTCTTCCCAGCTAAGCTCTCAAAATCACTCTCGGTTAAATTATGTGGCGTGTCTCCGAGGTGAACCTGTGCAAATACTACATATATTACAGAGAAATGAGTTTACAAAAGGAGAAAAGAGACAGAGCTGCCCAGATACCTTGAACATATGTTGACGGGCCTTCAAATCAGGCAACGGAATGTAAATGCGCTTATCAAATCGTCGCCTAATGGCCTGGCAAAGAGAATCTATCATGTAAGAATTTCAATGAAAGCATCAACTTGTAAGTCAAGCTTCGGAATGAGCTGGAAACAAGTACCTGGTCAAGAGCATATGGAGTATTTGTTGCTGCAAGAACTAGCACTTTTTCATCACCATGACCTACACCCTGAGACCATTTAAATTTCAACTTGCAATCACAGCAGAATTTTCCATGTAATCATCATCGTCAATTACAGCAGGATAATTGTACTAAATTTATTCAAATTTCAAGATGGGCATTACAGAAAATATGAAGTATCGGTCAAAAACAGCCAAAATCATTCCTAAGCTCTGACATAAAACTTGTACCTCCTAGATCTTCAGATTTTCACACGAGTTAAAACAAACTTAATAAGAGCCACCTTTGCTGACAACAGTACTCGGAGAAACAGTACCAGTCACGATAGTGATCTTTTCCATGACCAGTTTGCTGGCACTCATATGCTAGAATTTCTAACAAAATGAGTACATATAGTCTCAATCACAAGTTAAAAGACAAGAATTGGTATTTCAGCCCAAACAACCTAATAATACCAACCATTTGCCATAGGCTGCTTGCAAATTCTTAGTCAGGTGAAAAAAAAGAAGACACTCGTCAAAGTACAGCCAGTCAGCCACCCCACCCCACTTTTGCTGACAACTGTACTCGGGGAAACAGTACCAGTCACGATAGTGATCTTTTCCATGACCAGTTTGCTGGCACTCATATGATAGAATTTCTAACAAAATGAGCACATATAGTCTCAATCACAAGTTAAAAGACAAGAATTGATATTTCAGCCCAGACAACCTAATAATACCAACCACTTGCTATAGGCGCCCGCAAATTCTTAGTCAGGTGAAAAAACTGCAGACACTCGTCAAAGTACAGCCACCCCACCCCACCCCGAACAAAATCAAATTCATTTTGATTACAAAAATGAGCGCCCAAGATATGAGTACGAATACTCTTAAGGAGCAATATGAGCAAAACTAATAAACCAAGACGACAACAATATTCCAGGAAGAGATATTTGAAAGATCATCAAACCATCTTTCTCAGGAGCTAAGTAAAATAAGTAGTAGCCATCAGCAAATAATCAGACAGAATATACCTGCATCTGAACAAGCAGTTCTGTTTTGATACGCCGGGAAGCTTCACTTTCATTACCCTCGCCACGTTGACCACACAAGGAGTCTATTTCATCAACAAATATGATTGACGGAGCACTGTCGCGTGCCATTTGGAAAAGATTTGAGACAAGCTTCTCGCTTTCCCCCATCCATTTGGAAACTAAATCTGAAGAAGAAACACTGCTCCAGACAAGAATATGAATTTGTTGGTATCCAGAAACATGCAAGGACAGAATAATCACTGTATGAGCAAACCACAGGTAAACACAGGCAATAATTAAAGCTAACTTTTAAAGTCATTCATCTAAAGCCGTCATATGAAGATCTATTCCAGAACGACAAACAGTCACCATGAAGTTCCATAAGAGGGAACAAAGCATTTCATACACTTTTTAGGCATACACATCCACAACCCTGCTCTAGCCATGGAAACTATGACGAACGCCTTCATAGTGAATATCATATCGCACATGCTATACATGTATATATAGATACAGCCCACAACAAGACTCCAGGAGCAAAGACTTCATATAAACAACCATTGGCGACACACATGTATACAAACTGATGACAGTGAAGCCAGAAACTTTTAGCAGATTTCAGACAGAATGCAACGAAGCTCCATGACTGAGAACCCCAGACAAATAAAATCTTCAAGTAATTTTAAAACAACAGGAATTTAAAACATCACATAGAAGTGAATAGATATACGTGATCAGAAAAAGGCATGCACATTACCTAAAGAATGTTGAGTCTGCTTCAGTTGCAACAGCCTTGGCTAAGTATGATTTTCCTGTCCCAGGAGGCCCATACAGAAGAAAAGCCCTCCAAGGTCTCCTCTTACCTAAATTGAGAAAGTCTTGATGATGAAGTCTATAATGGGAGCAAAAGCAAACTATTTTATATTTAGGTAAGTTCTTGGCGAGCATAGAGGCCCAGGAACAGATGAGGCATGCAGTTATTTGAGATAAATGAACAACTCACGCCACAAACTTGATTGTACCTTCAAACTAACATGAGAAGGGTTCAAACAACACAATTCTAGTGATATATGCACAATTTCCTCAAGTTGCTCTCATTCACTGGATGCCCAGCAGTAAAATGAAAAGACTTGCAGGTTAGCACCACGTTTTTTTTTAGAAACCACGGTGCTAACCACGTATGGCTCTCCGGATATCAAATATCAAACACATGCATCGTACAAGTAAGAGCCTTTTGCCGGAGTGCGAGAGATTTCAGCTCACAGGACCAAAGGCATTGACAATCGGACCAACAAACTTGGCTGATCAAACAACTATGGCTCAATGAACTGCTAACTCGAACACTTGCAATAGTTACAGAAATCGAACTTCATTCTACAGATATACAGCGCTTCCAAAATTTTCATTCTTCAAAATATTTCTAATTCATTAGCATCATCTAAGCCATCAAATATCAATCAAAAAACATTTGTCCGGTATATACCACGCAGTTTCACACAAGCCCCTAACCTATTAGCCAATCAATCATCTGATCTGATTAGCTGAAGTAGCGTACAACAAGTTGCTCAATGAGGTTAGCGATTTCCAGCATATCAAACACGACAGTTCAACCACATTGATTCCACGGTTAAAATGAAAAACATGAACCATATGTAACCCTCCGTGTGAGAAGAGGGGAGATTTGAAAAACTGACCAGTGAAGAATTGAGGAAACTTGACAGGCAAAATAACTGCCTCCTGAAGAGCCTGCTTGGCGCTCTCCAATCCGGCCACATCATTCCACTTAATATTTGGTTTCTCTCTTACGATCGCGGAGTTCAACCCAGCCTTTAGTTTAGCCTGCTCCGGGTCCTCCCCATCCCCGCCCCCGTCACCACCACCCTTCGATTTCGTCTTCGGCCTTGTAGCTACCGCAGCATCACCGCTGGCGGCAGGTCCTGTACCACCCTCGTCAAGCACAGCACGAATCTCCTCAGCTCGGCGCAAATACTCGGTAAATTTCTGGGTGATCGCTTCCTTAATCTTAGGGTTCTTCTCGTACTTCAGATGCGTCTTGAAATACTCGAGCGCGTTCATATAGAGAGGGAAGGCCTTGGCATAGTTCCCAGCATTATCCTCTTGCACCGCCTGCTTCACGTACTCGATTGCTTGTTCTTTGAAATTACTGTACATATTTTTTCAACTTGATTCTGTTGTTTGTGCTACGGGTGCAGCATAGAATCAGGTCTTCGGTACCAAATCCCAGCAGAAGTTGATCTAGGTTTAGGTGAAAATCAATTGGATAGATTGGGGGAGGGCGGAATTGGACCTCGGAAAGAGATTATTGTTGAAGGGTCAAAGGAGAGGGAAAAGTATGCACTGACAATTTGGGGGTAAAGAAAGGAAGCGAGCGAGTAACACCACGACGAGGGGCGGAGAGAGAGAGAGAGCTGGGAGGCTGGGGATACCGCAAGATTCTGCTCCAAAAGGAAAAGGGCATGGACTGATCCATTGACATTGCTGCTCAAAGCAAAGATTGGGGTTCTGCAGAGTCCACATGGCCCGATTCATTAAAACACTACTGGAGTAAGTTGGGCTTTCAATTAGTTTTTTTCTTTTTTCCGCTTTGTATTTACTCGTGAGGCGAGCCACCGCTCACTACTTAGGCCCGTTCTCATAGGAGCTGCTCATAGGAGATATGAGGATCACTTTTTTTCTGGATCCCACATATTGAACAACTTTAAAAAAAACCCACATTAATGTGTACACTTGTCACTAGTTTATTTGTTTAATTTTCTTCTCTCCTTAAGTGGGTTCCACCATTTCACTCACAAATATAGTTTTACAACCTGCGTTCAAAAATAAGTGGATTAATGTCCACAACGAACACACCCTTAGGCAAATTTTACTATACAACCGGAAGCACGATGGTCCATCCGTGCTTCCGGTACGTGGATGCGTGATGTTTCTCTTTTTATTTTTATAATTTAAAATTAAATTTTTAATTAATTAAATCTAATAATCTTGAATCTTGGTTTTGAAAAAAATCTAGAAATTAAAAATAAATAAATCTAAAAAATTTAGTAACTGTTAAGTAAAAAAATCTTGGGTTTAGAGGAAAATCTACAAATTCAAAACAAATAATTCTAAAAAATGTATTAATTGTTACGTAAAAATCTTAGTTTTAGAGGAAAATTGTACTAATAATCCTTTATTATACAATGTCAATAGAAAACTAGTCTGGAATTTTAATCTAAGCAAATTTTATAAACATTATAAGATAAATTTTGAACAAATGGTTTAAACTGTTGAACAAATGGTTTAAAATGTTGAACAAATGGTTTAAAATATTGAACAAATTGTTTAAAATGTTAAAAATGTTGAACAATAGTTTAAAAATATTGAACAAATGGTTTAAAATGTTGAACAAATGTTTAAAATGTTGAACAACGTGTATTACTAATATGAACAAGTAACTGGTGTTTAAAAATGGCGCAAAATTAGGAAATTATAAATTATATTGATACTGTTTTATAATAAAATTTCTGATTTGAACAAAAGGCTTAAAATGTTGAACAAATGGTTTAAAATGTTGAACAATGTGTATTACTAATATGAACATGTAACTGGTGTTTAAAAATGGTGAAAAATAGGAAATTGTAAATTATATTGATATCGTTTTATAATAAATTTCTGATTTGAACAAATAACTTAAAATGTTGAACAAATGGTTTCAAATGTTGAACAAATGGTTTAAAATGTTGAACAACGTGTATTGATAATATTAACATGTAACTAATATTTAAAAATGATGAAAAATAGAAATTGTATAATTACAATAAGAAGATATTGAAGAGAGATAAATTTTTTAAAACTGTCAATTATTGAAATAATTTTTAAATCAATAGAGAAATTAAAATAATTTATTTTATATAATTTTAAAGACAAAATATAAAAATAAAAACTGCCATATAATAAAAATCACAGACCGGAAGCACGCTGCAGCGTGCTTCCGGTTGTATAATAGACGCTTTGCATCTCTTTTATCAAACGTTTGGTACAGCACCTTTCCATTTCATTTCAGCTTCATCTAGTAGGACCTCATCCCTCATCTAGTTTTGAAAAGATGAATCAGTGAGTATAAGGATAAAACATCTCATATGGTAAAATGGGATAGAAATCTAGCGCGTGTTTGTTTTTGGGTAATTAGAAAAGGGAATCGGAATAATTTTTTTTTTCTACTGTGTGTTTTGGTAGTTTTTCCCATTTTCAGGAAAACAGAAGGGAATGAGATTACACCAAAATCCTCTTTTTGATTCCCACCTCCTACTAGGGAATGAGATTTCCTTTCCCCAGTACACGTTGACCGGTGACATATGACCAATGACCATTGACCGATGACTAATGACCATTGACCAGTAACCGATGAATGTTGATCAGCAATTAATGATTGTTGACCAATAGAGGATGTTGACCATTGACCAACGGCCGTTGACCGATTATTTATTTCATTTCCCTCAACTTAAACAAATAACCGAGAAAATTAAAGAGAATTCTTTTTCATTCTTATGCTAATTCCATTATGTTTCTCTCACTCAAAACAAACGCCCCCTTAGAGGGAATGTTGAAATCAAATTCTACCTATTTTCATAAATTTATTACCAAAAGAGAGGGAGGGGATGGTTGTTAGTTTTTATTTACACTATGGACTGTCTTTTTTGTTTAATTAATTTTCTACACATTTATTTGGTTACTTATTTTTTTTTAACTTTCACATTCTTTCTAAGAAACATACATTTGTCAATTTATTAGCATCATCTGTTTTTCTAATAAATGTTATTTATTTTTATTAAAACATGTTAATCAAAATCATATATGGAAATAATTTAAATATTTATATTCTATTTTCTAAACATTTTTTTAGCATTTTTTATTGTAATCTAATTAAAATATAATTACATATTTGATCAAAATATGACTAAATATATATTATTTATATTTAACAAATTAAATTTGAATTAACATATATTATAAAGTCTATGAATAAATAAAATATAATACAAGTATATTATGTAATTTATGAGTACACTATATTATTTACGAGCATATTATATATTATAGTAGTATTTAATAAAGAGGATTCATTTTAATAAAATAACCCATTTTAAAAATAAGTCGGCTGTGATTTTTAATGTCATAATAATGCTCCTTGTGTATTTCTTATTAGTTTAGTATACTTATTTGTTTAAAATAGAGCTATAATAATAATGATACGATTTAAATATACTATTAATTTCATTACGTATACTAAATAAGTTAGTTTTAATAAGAGGGTTTCATCCTTTGGTATTTTTCTGATTTTGTTTAATGAGTCAATTTTAAATATCCATATTTTCAACTTTATTTAATAAACAACTTTTAACCTTCTATCTTTCCTAACCTTTGGTTTTCTGTTATTTATTTAACTAGCTTCATTTGATTCCATCAATTAATCTAGTTGGTATTCCCTCACTCTCTTCAACACTGCCTTTTTTTTTATTTTTGATTCCTTCAATCTCTCGCCTATCTTCTTCTCTCAGCTATCACAATTTTCTCTCACCCCTTTAATGCATATCTCTCCCCCTCACTCGGACAGAAGAAAAAAATTGTATCTTCCTTCCCCTCTCTGCTTTGCTTATTTGTTGACACATGAAACAGAGTGAAAAACTATTCTTTCTCTACACTCTGCCTTTGGCCCTCTACAATGTAATATTAAAAATACTACATAAACGCACCCTAAAATAAAATTATACCCCTCACTTCATCTTTTTTGTTACATGAATCAGTTAACTAGCAATGTAACAGTATTACGTTTCTGTTACAGTGTACAACTCATATAAAAGAGCAAATCTGGTACATCAAAACACAAGCAATATACAGTCATATCTTCTATTCTATTCAACTCTCGTCCCTCTCTTTCTATGAGCTTGTGCGTGACTGTAATTCTCTCATTTACGGTTTGCAAAGTTGGTGAGTTATGATGTTCTCAAACATTAGTTCTATTCTCGTCTTTGTTCTGTCTCACTCTATCAATATGATGCGTCTGATATAGTTACATCTGTAAAAAAGGTATCAGATTTCTAGGCGGTTCGGTGCCATCAATGGCGGAAACAAGAAATGTTTATCTTGTCAAAGACGCAATGAAGGAGCTAGAAGCTTCATTGCAACCACAAATCCAGGCGATGTTCAATGAGTAGAATGCTAAGATCGACAAGAACATAGCAAACCTGTTTGAAGCTCTTCGGCTACACACAACGGCAATGTCTGAAAGAAACTCAAGTGAGCTTGGCAGATTATTGGGTGAAACTTCTGTCCGCAAGAACTCTTACTCGGGAGTCACCAGACTTGCCAAACTTGACTTTTCTCATTTCAACGGTGACAAAGTAAAGGACTAGTAATGCAAGATAGAACAATTTTTTACAATTGATCACACTCTCAACGAACTAGAAATGGGATTAGCATCTATTCATTTTGATGCTCAAGCGGCAACTTGGCATCAATTGATCATTCCATCAGAGACAGGAAGATTACTGCTGCAAGATTAGCAAGCTTATAAAGATTGCTCAAAGAGCGTTTTTGAAGAAATTATGGGTGACCCGATGGCTGAATTGAAAGCCTTACAAGAAACAAAGGGATTCTTGATTACCACAGTAAGTTTTAGTTAATTCGAACATGAATCAACTTACCTGAGTGTGTATTTGGCGGGACTGCACACAGACACTCAAATTCATATACGCATGTTCCATCCTCATCCTGTTCATCAATGTCTTTTACTGGAGTCGTGTAAAAATGACACGCTCGTTCTCTCTTGGTTTTTCCACTTAAGACACTCTCGCGAAGTGTACACTCAGAGACTTGTTTGCACATTTAAACAAAAGAAATAAACATTATCGTTCCTTAACTTAGATTGCCCCCAATATTATTGTGGGGTTTTTCGACAAGCCTTTTGAGTACCCAGGCTATTTGTGGAAGGTGGTTGTGTGGAATAATGATGGTGAGTGGTGATGGGGTGATCTTGTGAAGGATTGATGGATGATGTGGTGACTGACCAATATATCTTTTTCTGGAGTTTTTCTCGCTTTTGCTTTGGGTGAACTGGTGGATTGTGGTAAACGTGAGGAGTCGATCTTGTTCATGGTGTGAGTGATGACTATGGATGTGGCAAAGCTTGCTCATGGTGGTTGCAAGGGGATACTTCTTTTTGTTTTTTTATTGTTGAGTTTATGAATGACTAAATGCATGCATAAATGAGAACTTACACTGAATGAAAATCCTCATTTCATGATTGAATGCAAATAACAAAGTTAACTGTAATTAAAAGACAAGGACTATCTAGAGAGGTAAAATTGAACTACTGAGAAAGTTGAAAACAGTTATTAAAGGAAAACATAAGAACTAAACAATATCTAATAGTGCCCGAACATAGGATTCATGTAGAAGTTGTTGTCTTCATGGGAATCGGAAGCCTCGGTCGATAAGATCTTGAATTTTATGCCTCAGATTCCTGCAATTATTGGTGCTATGTCCTGGTAGCTTGTGAAATTGGCAGAATTGATTGAGGTGTTCCCCTGCTTGAATAACCCCGGGATGAGATGCAATAGGCCATAGTAGATTCAGTTCCTGCAGTTCCATGAAGCTTGACCGAGAGGTCGGCCAATGCTGGTAAACTGTCTCGGTGTAGAGAAACGCCTAGGTCGAGTTGATGCTTTGGTTTTCCTGTTTTGAAACTGGGATTGCTACAACTGGCTTTACCTTCAAAGTCTTGTTGTCCACTCCTCGAGCTTTGAGCTGTCCTACTTGTAACCTGGCACTGTAGGTTTGCGGGCACATGAAACTCTCGCCTAGGGCGGGTGTTGATAATCCCGACTTAGTGCAAGATCTCAAGGAATTTAAACTGGTCGTCTTGGGAGTTTCTTCTTGTTGTCTGCTCACCCTCTCGAGTTCTGCAGCAATTTCCTCGGTATTCCCTTGTGAACCTTGGGCCCTAATAGAGCTAACTTCAATGCAGTTGTGAAGAGAACTAAGAAGCCTGTTCACTAGTTCATTTTGGACTTGACGTCCGGCCTCAAGGGAAAGGGTCTTCGTTTTCAATTCTTCAATTGTGGCAATGTAGTTAGACTCCATGGCGTTCCTGACGGCACTATGTCTCTGCTCCATGGCATTAATGGTGTCCATGTACTTTTGTTCCAAAGCCGTGAGATGGACATCCATGTTGATCGGATTTCCTCCTTCACCAATCCTAGGATTTGGATTTACGTGTTTCCGAAGCGCCGTCTGCTAGAAAACAAAAGAGGATAGAACTGAAATTCTAGGTCGCGAAGATGCCTTAGGTTAAAACTTGTTCGGGCCGTAGAAACAGTACATGAGCTGGAAAGTCTTGAAGATCGTGGGTAGGCGCTAAGGCCTAAATGAACTAGAAGAGAGGCACCTAGGTTGAAATGTTCTAAAAAATTTGCCTCCTGGGCTGGAATGTTCTGAGAATTGGGCACTTGGGCCGAAATGTGTTTGGGCTAGAGGTAAGGCGCATGGGCCAAAATGATTTCTAAACCATGTTCTAGATGTGAATTGGAATTTGGACCGAGTAACCCTGATTGGGCCAAAAGGATAATGCATGTGTCTGGGGTTTTGGGCCAAAGCCCGAGTGAAAAGTTTTCCTAGACTAGAACGGGCCATGAAGTGGAAAGGCCTGGTGGATTTTCATGGATTGCTTTAGGTGGATTTGCTTTTCGTGGGCCTAGAACTAAATTGATAATCGAAAAGAGGGAGAGATCACCTAAGTCTAAACTTTTAGGCTGAAGCCCAAATGACTCACATATCAAACCAGACAGGGCCTTTGGCCCGTAAACAAACAGAGCTGCCAATTCGGGTTGGGCTAGGTTGATGTAGGAAAAGTTCCTATCAATTTCTAGGCTGGGTAGTGGGCCGATCATACAAGCAAACAAAGCCCACCCAAATTCAACATGTCCTCACTAGACGTTTAAATCAAAACGGGTATGGATCGATCCGGAGAGGTGCTTGGGGCGCGGGCCTAGGTTACCACAAAGGAGTAGGGCATGCACGCTATTCTCTTTGGGCTTCCCCACTTTTTTTCACATCACCTGAAGGTGTGCGTCTACGGTTGGGTCTTTGACTGACCAAACAATGGGCTGGGTAAGGGCACTGCCAGGAAAATGCTTGGGGCTAAGGCCCAGGTATTAAGGGGGTGTGGTTAGACGACACCCCCCTCTTTTCCCCCGCTTATTCACATCACCTAAAAGGTGTGTGTCCCTGACAGGGGACCCTCAAACGGGTCCCGGGGTGAAATCGGTTTGCGTGGACCCTCGCTCTCATATGATGCAAAGGTGCAGAAAATAAAAGTGCGCATGAAAGTAAACAAACAGCGTAATAAAGCCATAAATAAACATTTTCGAGTTAAGCCCTCTTTCTTAAAATTAAAACAAGTTAAAATTAAGAAGTCTGTCCCCAGCAGAGTCGCCAGTCTGTGAGCCTCGATTTTAAACCCCTATCCTATGTGGATTAAGTTGATTGGGATCTAGTCGGGTTTTAGGTCCACTTATAACCTAAGAATAATAACTATGTCATAAAACAATAATTATTAAAACCTAAGCTAGCTCACTGGAACCTATTATGAGTCGCCACCTAATTTTTACCTAGATCAAATTAGGAAAGGAGAGTTCGGGTTCGGGGGCTTGATATTCGACTTAATTAGGGTTCAAATTACTTCATTACCCTTCCTAGGTCACTTTTCCTCTACTTGGTTTATTTACGGCTTTCTACAAAGTTGTTTTTAACCTAGGTGTGCGCTTCTGTTTTTTTTTATTTTTTAACGTTTTTTGACAGAAAATTAAAATAAAATTAAAGATTCCTAAACTAGGGTTTCGGAGGCAGAATTAGGTCAAATTTTGTTTCTGTCCGTGGCTACGGACCTAATGTCCGAACCCACGGACCCTACTTAACCTATGTGAACATAAAAGTCGAATTAAACAGAAAACACAATTTTGAAAAGTCCGGGGCCACGGACAGGATGTCCGTGGGCCCGGACATTATTTAGAAAAACCTAAATTTTGAAAATTTTAAAATCCCGCCGCCGTCCGTGGGTGTCCGTGGCCACGGACAACCCGTCCGTGGTCCCGGACCATAGGTCCGAGGTCATGGACCACCCACGGACAGGGGTTTTCTGAAGGTTCCCGAGGGTGTTTTGAGCTCAAATTTTATGGGTGTGTAGCCTGAAAGATTATAAGCACGTTAGTAACTGAAAGAATTCAATTTGAAACCTAAATTAATACGAAACTTAGCAAATAAGTAACAAGGCAGTAACTGAAACAATTAGCTATACAGAAGCGAAAAAGAGTTAGTTTGAGCCCAAATTTTGTGGCTAGACAGATAATGTCGTGGGGAGTTAGGAAAGTGAAATTTCTACCGGTTTTACCTTCGGATTCACGACGTTTCTTCACCCTGGGATTCGTTGAGTGCTCCGTTGGTGGCAGACCCGAACGGATTTCGAACCAAGCTTCTGGTTGTTGGTTGTTCTTGCTGTTCTTCACGTTTTGGTGATGTTTTGTGGGGTTTTGATGATTATTGGTGCTTTGGGGATTGGAAAATGTGTTTAGATGGTGATTTCGGGGGATTTTCGGTATGATTCGGGTGGCCGGGTGTTGGGAAACGTGAGAGAGAGAGGGGAGGCTGTGCTTTCTGACTTCCTAGGGTTCTTGAGCATGTGAGATTCTGATTTTATCCAAAAACCTATCCCCTTATATAGACTTTCTTAAAGATAAAGAAAATCTAGTAAAAGTAAGATTTTTTGGCATTTTAATTAAATGACTTCCCAAAGGAATTTTTCTGTGAAATTTTAACCACATGTCAAGGATGGAGATTATGAATTTTCTGAGGTGAAATCGAATTTTTTAAATGTTGGAATATTTTTAAATTGAAATTCTCGTCAGATTCAGTCAGAAATTGCTAGAAAATTATTGGAAATTTGAAAAATCAAAATTCCAACGCCATTATGCTTAAAATGCCATCCACTATCATGGTTAAAATATCAAAACATTTCAAGTTGATTTGGGCATCTTTCGGAGGAGAGAGAAAGCCTATAGGAGGTCTTAGGAGCCTTAAAAATTACGAAAACGCCCCTGACAATGACGAAACTGCCCCTCATGCCCTGGAATGCGCCGATCGAGCCGGAATCCCTCATTACTCGATTAAATGTCCCTCACAACACCAAAACCCTGTAGACCCTAACCAGGGGGTCAAAATTTTGGGTATAACAACTGTATTGCTCAACAATGCTGCGTTGTATTTTTACGCGAACGTCTTATGACTGGAAGTTTATACATCTAAACTGGAACAAGACTAACTGACCCTTAGGTATTATTGAACCTAACTGATGGTCAACTGTTATAGTCTTAATTCAAATGTTGGTCATTATACCACTGACAAAAAGGGCTAACTTATAAAGAGAGGAATCCAGATTGTTTCGACTTTCTGGTTGCACATTGTGATCACTACGAGAGACTTCAAAGGAGAGTCACTCAAAGGAAATCCATCAGCCACATTCAGGGATGGCGGAAGGCACTGCCGTTGGTGCACAGGTTCGACCGGATCAGTCAATTAACCAGGGCCATAGGGTCAGCTGGTAAACAGTTCGAATGGAACACAGGGGACATTCGTCCATTAATAAGTTATTAAGGTTTGACTTAACATGTCACTTGTGGTGGAAATTAATTGGAAAAGGTTAATGATTGGTTTAAAAGATAAGGGTCACGTGGCTAACTAACAAAGTACAAGTTTAGTACGCGTATCTTGTTTGGTGATTGTTATGGATTATTAATGTGTGACTATTGGTTATTTCTATGAGTTATTGTTGCGTGGTAGTTGGTGTTGTGTGCTATCGTACACTGTTGTTTACAGGAGAGTTGTTATGTGATTGTTAAATGTTTACAGTTATTACTGTTGTCATTGTAAACCGGTATTTTATGTAAAGAACCTAATATCAAGATGGCTAAAAGGACTAAAGGAATCTTGATGATTTAAGACTACATTTAGCATACCAGCATTTCGATTGCTGAGCCCTTCATTGGGCCAAACATTCCAGGTTATTGAAGAAGACTCAAGCCGGAGTGCGGGACTCAGGGGTATCTGTTGTGTTTTTAGTAAACACCATTGGTTTTATTTTGTTTTGTACTAAGGAGGTTGTTGTATTCAGTTAGTTGCTCATTTAGTTGGATTGGGTTTGTAATAATTAGAAGTGCTCAGTATCTGTTTATCACAGCGTGAGAGGTTGTATTGTTGGAAAGAGTAAGGTTGCCTTGTTGCTCACAAAGGTGAGTGACGGCGTGTAACTGTAACACCCAGGATTTTTACCTCAAAACATAGCTTATGAAAATACAAATCTAACGGCGCAAACGGCATTAAAAACGGACTCCAAACGAGTCCTAGAAGAGCAAAACAAGGTTGGTCCGAACTTGTGTCC
>CM041778.1:245559027-245713629 GCA_023374045.1 Limonium bicolor
ACGAACTAATGTCATACAAATAAAAGGATTAAGCGCGAGAATTATTCTTTGCATCTGAAGGTCAAATTAATTAATCTAATCAATTTTTCCACAGATTAACAGGTTGCTATGACCTTTCTATCACTCACTGGTCAGATCCTGACAGAAATTCACAGAGCTAAAAATAAAAATCTGCAGTTTTCTATTAAAAGCGTAAATAAAAACAACAACCTGAACAATCCAAGATTTAATCCCCGTCACCCAAGATTTAATCCCTTAGCCAGACATAATGTTAAAACAAATACAAGAAAAGATAGTAGAAATCATCTCTGTATTGGTTTTGAAATTCGCCAGATAAAAGGTTGAACAAACAGGTAGAATCTGGATCAGAAATCTCTCTCTGTTGAAAATAATCGCGCAGTAGCGAAAAGGATGAGAGAGGCACCGGCGTTGTCCAGTTCTGTCTACGAATGTGTGAGTTATTTTTCTTCTGTCTAACTCCTCTGTTTTTTTTATTGTCCGGTTCCCCCCTCTCTCTGTCTGTCCGTCTCCTCTCTCCTCTGCTTTTCTTTCTTTATTTTTTCTTTCTTTTTTTTTCTTGTCCGTCACATCTGACCGCTCTGCGCCTCCTCTTTCTTTATTCTCTTTCTTTCTTTTTTTTTCCTTCTTTCTTTTTTTCCTGTCTTACCTGTCTGACTCCCCCTCTTTTCTTCTATTTTCTTTTTTTCTTTTTCTTTTTTTTCCTGGCAAGTCTGCGCTTGCAGACATATTTCTTTCATTTTTTTTCTTTTTTTTCGTTTCCTTTTCTTGTCTGCGCCTCTATCTTTTTTTTTATTTTTTTCTTTGTCCCCTGCTTTCTTTTATATTTCTGATTTGCCCCTTCTTCTTCTCAATCCTTTCACGACAGTCTCGGAAATATATATATATATATATATATATATGTTGCACCGGACACAACTTTGACAGGGTCTAAATTCTTCATATGAGCTCCGATTTGTTCTCCGTTTGCGCCGTTGGAAAGCTCATGAGAAGATCTATGTATTTCTACCATCATTTCCTATTTAAACATATAAATTAGCATCAGTTCTTGCCCAAAATATGAGTCATGAAAAGCATAGGATAAGTGTGAAAAAGCACATAAAAAGTTGCATAAATAAGAATTTAGCATCTATAAAACCCTATCAATTTCACACTTATCAAATCACCCCACACTTAGCCTTTTGCTTGTCCCCAAGCAAAACTCTCAAACACAAGTAAAGCCAAGCTAATGAAACTCAACAAAAATGGAAGAGCACAGAAGAAAGGAATTGCTAGCTTAACCATTAAAGGGGGCAATTCAAATTATTCAAAACAATTTATTCTTTCCAAAAACATGAAGTCATTCAGAGCTAACAAATGAGAAACAAAACCATAAGAGTCTTGCCTTTAACCTTGAGCCCATCCACCTTTTTCCTTCACAAACCATAGAAACGACAAGGGGCATGAAGTAAGATCATATTCCATCATACCTTTCAATGCCACATACTCTTGATCCATAAGAGAAATTAATCTTTATTCAGCACAACATTTGCATAAATATTTCAATTAAAGCGCTTTCAATTTCTTTCACCACAGACTTTTCTCTCCACCCATGCAGCAGCTTTGGGTCAACTATCCCAGATCACAAGGACCCTAGGTAGCTAGGTGATAAAGCACACCAAATGACTTAATAACCAAGTGGACGAGGCCTGATTTAGGATCAGAATTAAAATTAGCATGCTTAGGATCGGCGGAGTACCTTGCTGAAACACCCCTGAATAATAAATCACATAAAATCATAAACGCGACGGGATTACCCGAACATAACACGTTATATAAGTCGGACATAAAACAATGCATGGACAATTAAATTTAGTGTATACGTGTCTGAAAGCGTGACGACGTTACATATTAATATAGTCACGTACTTATACATGTACGTAACGTTACGGTATTGTAACGTTGTAATAATTAATAACGTCGCATAGTTATGTATAACTAAAACGTTACAAAATAAAAAGGTCATATACATAACGTACGTAACGAAAATTAAGTGGGCAAATACCTAACTAATAACGCAATATATTATATGGTCTTACATATATGAATAAGCATGTACAACCTATACAAAAAAAAAGAAAGAGAAAAGGAGCAAAGTCGCTCCCGCTGAGGTTCGAACCCCTGAATAATAAATCACATAAAATCATAAACGCGACGGGATTACCCGAACATAACACGTTATATAAGTCGGACATAAAACAATGCATGGACAATTAAATTTAGTGTATACGTGTCTGAAAGCGTGACGACGTTACATATTAATATAGTCACGTACTTATACATGTACTTAACGTTACGGTATTGTAACGTAATAATTAATAACGTCGCATAGTTATGTATAACTAAAACGTTACAAAATAAAAAGGTCGTATACATAACGTAACGAAAATTAAGTGGGCAAGTACCTAACTAATAACGCAATATATTATATGGTCTTACATATATGAATAAGCATGTACAACCTATACAAAAAAAAAGAAAGAGAAAAGGAGCAAAGTCGCTCCCACTGAGATTCGAACCCCATACCTCTCATATGTCTAGTGAACGCCTTAACTGGACAAGCTGTGCTCAAATTCAGTAATCTATACCCACAAATAGAAACTAGTAATATGTCAACCAAGCTAACTAAACAAAAAAAAAAAGAGAATCGGACACGCCATTAACACCGGTTTCTTCTCCCTCGATGCAGTGCCTCTGTAATATCAGTCCTTCCTCCTCCACGACAGAACTGCTGTCTGTATTTTTTTTCCTCAGTCGCCCATACTCCTTGTAGTTAGAGACCACAAGCGGGACATGTTCCCCCTTTGAATTCCACAAAAGCGGTCAAGTGATCAGACCCTGTTTCCTCTCCCAAACTCTCACGACATAGGAATCAGTAGTGACCAGCAGCTTCATTAAAAAGCCCACATCCTTAGTCCCTCTTGTCTGTTAGACCGTAGCACCAGTTCTGGAAACTGAAACAAGGAAACATGAAACAGCAAGGTAAGATGTGCTCAACTCCTGAATCGTCTTCCTATACTGCTTCTGTTACAGAAAGCAAAACAACCATGGTCTTGACCTTTCTGTTTTTCTTTCCCTTCACGCATGGAAGCTGCTGGAGATAACCTTATAAGCTGTGCTTGGGCATTTCCTGATTGAGTACCGTGAAAACTCCTGCTGGAAATATAGTTAGAAGGTAAGGTTGCTAAAACAGATTCTCCTTTTACCTCTGTCGTTGTTGCCCTTGACTTATCAGGCCTAACCTCTGAGGAAACGTTCTCAGCCGCTGTCGAATAACCAAGGGGCAGGAAGCATGCAGTGTGCCAGAGATCAACTGGGAAACAGATAAGATAATCAGGTGAGATGTCTCTAAACTTAAGACATCAATGGAAAACCAGAGAAAACGAATCTGTCAATTTAACCGATAGTCACTTTGAACTCAGTAACTAGTGTCTGGTAACACCGGTATTCTGTATACCAGCTCTCAGAGAGAATGCAAGATGTGTACTTGTTTAGTAACCAACAAAAAAAAACTTACCAACGCCTTGCTATGTTGGAACAGAAGCGAGTAACAGGAGAGCGCAGGGTTAGGTTTCAGTTTCTAAAATATTATATGCTCCTGTGTATTAATTTCCTGAAGTAATCTAGGTGATTGTGAGTCTGTTTTCGAATTCAAAAAAAAACTGAGTAATAAACGTACCTAAGTAGTAGAAACCTGGTAGTACTAGTGAAACAGTTGGCAAAATTAAAATAGAAGAAGGTGAGGAGAATACTTGTTCCGGTCTTGAAATTTTCTTCAGTGTGACAGGTTCTGAGTTAAGTAACTAGATAATCTGGTCATAAACCAGCAACCAAATGGTAAGTAAACAGAATCAGAGAAGCCCAGTGTCATTGCAGTTTTTCTTCACATCCTTATCAGTCCTGATTCCTGGTTGCTAGTTGCAGGTTTGTGTAAGAAGCTTATGTGACTTTAGGCCACTGCCTGGGTTTGTCTTAAAACTAAAACAGTACTAAACCATATAGCTAAGTAGGCAGACGGGTAGGTAAGAGAATTGAAAAAACCAAACTGGTGGGAAAGAAACAGAAATGAAACAGAAGAAAATAGAAGAAGAGTACACAGATGTCTTGGCTTAATGATGAAAGTAAAACGTGGCCGATACACCCAAACAAATCATCAACACTTGGGGGAGTTAGAAGTTAGTTCAACGGATTAAAAGAAAGGTGGAAGAGGTGATACACAGATGATGTGTTCAGCTTATTTTTCTGAAAAGAGGTTTCTGTATAATGGTAACACAGATAGTGTAAGGGTATTCAATGGGTCTGAAAAATAAACTTAAAACCCTGTTAAAAACACCTAACTAAGTTGCCACAACACTTACCCAAGTAGTAAGCAACCTGGTAGAGTTAGGGAATAGTTTGGCATATTAAAACAGAAGAAAAGATACCAACCTTATATTGTAGTTTTCTGCTTTTAGTTTTTCAGGTTGCAGTTTCTTTGTTGCTGTGTACTGTCGAGTCAGTTGGGATAACAGCAGTACCAGGACTGTTGTTTGAGTTTAAAATATGACTAAGCCTCTTAACTAAGTAGGAAACACTTTGGAACAGATTATAAACTGATTAACGAACAAGGAGAGAAAGTAAAGAGGAGCTGCACCGAATTTAACAATTTCAGTTTTCTGCAGTTTGGGTTCTGTGTACTGAAGATTACAGAAGGTATAACAATGATGTTTTGGAATCCATTTGGTGTTTAAAGTCCTAATAAAACACACAACTAAATAATCAAACAAGTTGGGAAAACAGAAAATGGATTAAAAGATCAGAAAAGAAAGACAGGGGGAAAGAAAGAAAAAAATGTAGCAGATCCAGTTTTCAATTCTCAGTCCTGAGTAAGGAGTTCCTGAGGCATAGTCTTTGCTGCATTGGGTTGTTTTTGAGGTTAAACTGTATTGGGATGCTTAACTGAGTTGTTAGACAATCTAGGGGAGCTATAAATCAAACTCGTGGGTTAAGATGGAAATAGAACAGAAGGAAGAACTAGCAGATATAATTTCAGGTTCTGTACCTTGCGATTCAGTGTAAGTTGCACCAGTGAGATGTAGTTGGGTGGCCTAAGGTTGTTTTTAAGTTGGGATAAAAAAAAACTAGAACATTGGGTTAAGTAAGTAAATGTTTAAGGATAGATACGTGAGTAAGCAGAGAGAGATCTATGGAGGTTATTAGTTTCTGTGTGCATTCCTTTTCTGTTCGGTATAACTTAGTACAGAAAGTTAGGAGAGGATTATACCAGTTTAGTTTCAGTTTCACGATATGTGGTTTCAGTATAAGCAAGCTTCAGGTGGATTAACTGAGTTGTGTTGTGTCTGTCTCGAGTTCAAAAACTGGACAAACTACCTAACTAAAGGAGTAGGCAGGCTGGGGAAAACAGAAAGGAAATGATAATAGGAAATGCGTTTCAGTTGGACTTCAGTTCAGTAATGTAAGCGTTTTCTGTAACTTGGGTTCTGTGAAAACAAATTACAGATGGGATACAAGTGTTTAATATATGGCCTAAGCTGGTATATCCATTCGAAAGCTTTAAAGACAGTCTAACAGACATAGAAAATGGGAGGAAGAGGGATTACGCAGTTTTCTTTTCTGGTGTTTTTTCAAGGTTTCAATTTTCTGTTTCTGTATAGATTGTGCAGTGGGTTTGCTTTTGGGTTAGCCTTGAGTTTAAGACTTTGTTTATGCATAAGTCTGAGTGCTTATAAGTGGGGAAAACAAAAGGAAAAGAGAAAGAAACCCAGTGAGGAGACTTAGACAATGGAGTTAAACGAAACAGATTTAGCATTTCGGTTTCTGTAATATAGCCTCTGTATAACTGATGTGCCAGTGGGGTGTGGGTGTTGTAGTGGCTTGCTAATGGACCCAAACTCTAACTAACCAACCGAGGTAAACCTGTACAAGGAAAGTGGGTGGATTAGAAACTGTTGAGCAGACTACAAGGAAAAACATAGAGGGGTACTGCACTGATCGTGGGTTCAGATTTTTCAGTAGCTTCAGTCTTGAGTAACTCAGTACCAAAGTTAGTGAGGGTCTTGGTGGTTAAATCTTGAGTTTAAGTCATTAGTAACACCCATGTTCAGTGGGGTAATACTATGGGAAAGGCTAAACCCCAACTGAGTTAACTAGAAACACAACGATACTTGGAGTTTGTTGCCTCGGTTTCCTATATTATTGCTGTTCTGTGTGGCTAGGTTACAGAAACATTATGAGTAAGATGTTAATTTATCAATAAGCCCAAAACAGACCTAATCCATCTGGTTATGTGTGAAGAAACGGTTAGACAAAACAAACATGGGTTGACATATTAAAGGAGAGGTTAAGTAAGATTAAACACTGAACTTATGTGGCGGTGTTATAAACTTGGGACTTCTGTATAAATGGAATTTAGGGGTATTGTATGGTTTATACTACCACTATGCAAGGGTTAAAACATCTCCCACCTAGTTATCTAAGGAGGGACTACTCATTGGACGGATTATATCTATGTTACATAAACTTGTTACATAACTAGCGCTTAAAACGCTCTAGAACATTAACTAAGGAAAAGGACTTAGTCAACGTGAAAAATAAAGATATGACTATCCTAGGAGTAAGATAAGCCTAGAATTAATGCACGTGAAGTTCTAAGAGTCAATATAAACTAAGTATGAAACAACATACCTAGGGAATAACATACGATATAAAGTGTCGTCACATAAAATAATAAACTGACACATTGTTTTAATTAACGCTAGGGCCGTAGCGAGCTCCGACCGGGACTTCGAGTGTAAGACAACTCGTGCCTTCGTTTAAGGTATGGACATGTGTGGTTCGTATGTTGCCGTGTTACACGGCTTGCGTGCTGTGTGCCTTGTTTGTTTATGACCACAAGACTAATGCATGGAAACGAATTTTATTTTACCGTGCTTATTTGTCTGTTGTGAGCTTGTGTAAGGCATGTGAATGGATTAATTATTTTCCTTGCTTACCTGCTTGCTATTATTGTGCATATTGTTTGCACGCACACAGTAGTGTAGTCCCTTCTCGTTGATGAATCCTTGAGATGAAACACAACGAACTTCGTAAACAAACCAAAAGGAACTATAAAAAGGGAAAACTCCTCTTAACTATAGAGGACCTCTAAAGACACCCACTATGGTGTCGAGTTATCAAAGATAATGATAAGCCAATACATTGAGAATGAATAGGGAGACGGACCCTTTGTATCCGGGGTAAAGACCATAACATTGAGAAGGAATAGGGAGACGGACCCTTTGAATCCGGAGCAGAGGCTAGTAACATTGAGAATGAACAGGGAGACGGACCCTTTGTATCCGGGGTAGAGACCAGAACATTGAGAAGGAATAGGGACGGACCCTTTGAATCCGGAGCAGAGGCTAGTAACATTGAGAATGAACAGGGAGACGGACCCTTTGTATCCGGGGTAGAGACCAGAACATTGAGAAGGAATAGGGAGACGGGCCCTTTGAATCCGGAGCAGAGGCTAGCAACATTGAGAAGGAATAGGGAGACGGACCCTTTGAATCCGGAGCAGAGGCTAGTAACATTGAGAATGAACAGGGAGACGGACCCTTTGTATCCGGGGTAGAGACCAGAACATTGAGAAGGAATAGGGAGACGGACCCTTTGAATCCGGAGCAGAGGCTAGTAACATTGAGAATGAACAGGGAGACGGACCCTTTGTATCCGGGGTAGAGACCAGAACATTGAGAAGGAATAGGGAGACGGACCCTTTGAATCCGGAGCAGAGGCTAGTAACATTGAGAAGGAATAGGGAGACAGACCCTTTGAATCCGGAGCAGAGGCTAGTAACATTGAGAATGAACAGGGAGACGGACCCTTTGTATCCGGGGTAGAGACCAGAACATTGAGAAGGAATAGGGAGACGGACCCTTTGAATCCGGAGCAGAGGCTAGTAACATTGAGAATGAATAGGGAGACGGACCCTTTGTATCCGGGGTAGAGACCAGAACATTGGAAGGCTTAGGGAGACGGACCCTTTGAATCCGGAGCAGAGGCTAGTAACATGGAAAAAGGAATAGGGAGACGGACCCTTGGTATCCGGGGCAATGGCCAGTAACATTTAAAAACAACAAAGAGAGAAAGAGCTATCCGGGAATGGAGGATTAGCTATCGACAAGATGTACACCAAATTGTGGTGATAAGAGAATTCACGAATAACCCTAAATAAGGAAGGATTAGCACCTACATGAGATGGTCACGGGATCTAAATTACATCCCCAGACCTGGTGCAAGGAAAGAGAAAGAAAATACACTTTAAGGGAACAAGAGAAAAGAAATGAAAAACACATCGCTTGTACGATCCCATAGTGGGGATCATGGGTATTACATACCTATGCGCACGTTTTATTATATACATGATTGCTGTTGTGATACTAGCAGCTTGTTGTGCTTGGTTGTTGTTGCTAATGTGTTACTACCTTAAGTGTGTATGATACTATGTTGTAATGTGGTGTGTTTTACTGCTTTATTATAGCATGTAAATTGACTTAATAATATTCGACCAAGTAGTCGTGTGGCCCGGTAACATGCGGGCTACACACGTTCATACTCAGCGTAGTTTGCTGAGTCCTTTACACCCAATTTTTTTCAGGTATTGTGCCGGATGATAACGGAGCGTAGGCGGGATGGCTACCATGGGGGTAGTCCATCAGGGCATGGCTTTTAAGTTTGTAGTAGTATGGGTGATATATGGGTTGATACTAAACCCGAGATGTAATCCTTAGTTTATGACTTGGTAATTTTGTTGTAGACACTCGGTAATTGGGAATTGTACTATGTATTGTTTATGAGTTGTATTGAGGGCTGTTTCCAGTCATTCAGACCGTAACTTAGTATTAGTGATGTGGTCTGTCAACCACGTGGGTGGTTGGCGTCTGTGACACCCGAGTAAAAGTTGGAAATCCGCTGCTTCGTCTTATCGTGATCTCGTTAGGTTATTCGGGGGTGTTACACTTGCCTTGTTCTTTTCCAACCATTTCAATCCAGTTCATCCCAAGGCTCAAAGCTAAAAGCAAGGTTCAGATGGAGAATATTCTCATTTGTTTCAGCATTTCTAGAACAAAGACTTCAATTCAACAATTAAAAACCAGAAAATTTTCAAAATTTTGCACCCCAAGATTAGCTAACCAACTAAACTTCCTCTATGGCTTCCTTCCAAGTTGAGCAATCACAATAAGACTTTAACAAATGCAAGAGAAAAGAGCTCAGAGACCCAAAAAAAACAAGTGGTGAAGGAGCTTACCCTACCCCACACTTAGAGTGAAGCATTGTCCTCATTGCGTAGGAAGAATTAAAATTGCGCAAGCAATCCAACGGAGGAAACAAAATCGCACACAGCAGATCAGAAGGGAGCTTGTAAAACAAAAAAGAGTAGAAAAGTAAAGAATACTCCCCAGAGTCCGCTCAGGGTGTGCAGCAAGGCCAACCCCACACTTGAGTTCAGCTAAGCGATGAAGTAAGTAAGCTGAGAATATTATCTATAAATCCAGAAGAACTCAAATGCAAAACACAATGAAGACATAAGTAGAAAAAAATGGAGCCAGGGGCTCTTGCATTAAGCATAGCATCATCCAAACACCACATGCTAAAAATAAAAGAGCAAAATAAACACCTAAACTAAGAACAACGAAAAGAGATACAAACCGGTGGGTTGCCTCCCACCAAGCTACCCGGAGTTAGAGTCTCTGGCTAGACTCTCACTTCGTTATCCCAGATCAAAATAAAAGTTGTCCATAATGTCAATGGGAGTAAGATGTGGAACAAGCAAGATCAAGCCACCTGGATCAAAACAAAACATTACCACAACAAATAGAATAGGAAAATAAATACTCCATAAAACCTGGGGTTCGAGAAGGGAGTGATGGTAACGATCTTCCAGACGAAGATGGAGCGGTGGAGGTGTAACACCCCATCCAACAATAACACACTTACAACAAACTGCAGCGGAAGAACAACCACATCACATTACTTAACTTGTTGGTGTTACACGCCGTTAGCCACCCACGTGGCTAACAAGGCTAATACATACACAATGTACCGGTCTGAGGGCTAAATTCCCGAGCAATTATACATTATTATCCCTTTCCATAACAACAATAATATACACCATATCAACTATACCGAGTATTTATAAACTGGTGCCGACAACAATATCGGTCTTACTACACCTACTGTATACATACTTAAATGATTACCCCTGTACAATGTCTACCCCGTCTTACTCTCGGACGGCTTCCAGCTCTCTGTACCTGAAATAAAAAGAGAAGAGAAAGGGGTGGCCCAAGGGGCTCAGCACCTTTGCTGGTATGGTAATCCCGCAGCCCGCATGCTATCGGGCCACGCACAACTACTTGTCATCTTAACATGCAGTTGATATATTTAAATCATACATGTAGCAACAAACACACAACATTAAACATTTCGCCTCCAAGGGCTCAACAATCGGATAATACATCCTACTTAATAATCACCCATGATATTCATCATCCCTAGAGTGTTTCTCCTCCAACGGAGCTACTTCCTTAATAGACGACACATACCCTTAAATGGGTTATCCTCAAATGCCTCTTATCACAACTTGGAACCATTTCCATGATCCACACACTTCACCTTTTACAACATTAACATACACTACATAACAAAACTTAACAACACTTTGCACGTTTCATGTGCATAACATAACACCGCAATAAATATTGCATCACAACAAAAACACATAACACAACGGGAATGATTTTCTTAGGAACGACCCAAACATCACCAACATACTGGTGAGCCTAGAGATTGTTGCCAGTCTCATGATAAGCTCGTTACATAACTCGTTACCGTCTCGTTAAATGAACGGTTAACTTAACACAAGGTGTCTCGGATATAGTGATCCAAGCACACCGAAACAAACATAACAATAGTATGCCCCTGTGGCCCGACGTGGTCAGTAATAGCCTTGGTTAAGCTAAAGGAAGGTTGGGAACCTTGGAAAACAACCATAAACATACAGAGAGGATCGAACCTGCTATGACAACGACCCCCATACTCACACGCGTGGCCGGAACAGACCGGACTCCTCACTCCCCCCCGTTAGCACTTATTAGTAGTTCACTTTGAACTTTATCAAACAAATCACAACATTGAGTTAAGTTGTCAGACATACACAAGGGAAGAGAGAGTCACACATTCACATACAAACATCACACACAAACATCACATAGCCAACTCACGCATAGCCGTGGTTAGAACGTTCCTTAAGTCGGAAACGTTATTACCGGATACCGTTCTCTTACGTTTACCTAATAGTGGTTAACTAGCCCTTCAAGCGCATTAGAGGTTACCGGTATCGGACGTAAACATACAATAACAATAATGACTGTAAACTCGTTTCATGATTTATATCATAACGTGGCAAAACATACAGAAAAACACATTGGCATACAAGCCGGTGTAATCCGGTAGGACACAGGTTGCAAGAAAACCATACCTGTCATCGGAGTCCACTTATCCTGTCCATTTATGTTCCTCGAGCAATTCTCGAACAAACTGTTAACATCACACGTGTTTTCATTAACATCGGGGTTTGCTTGATCATTTAATGTCAATGCTTAATTTTTCCCCGTTAACTTAGTTACATAACTTAATATTTTTAACTTGTTTTACTCTCACATTTTACTACAACTTTTAACCCATTTTATTGTCACTAAAACTCACCTAACATGCCTCAACATCCTTATAACATCATTACCTACCAATCCCCTTCATCACATAATTCATAACCTTAAACCATGTTTTTGGTCGACGACCCACCGACCGACCCACATCTGGGTCGGTCCATTACAGACCCCTTTTACTTCCTTATAATCATGCCGGTCCGACCCACGTCCGACCCACCATTCTGGGTCGGTCCATGTGCGAACCTTTTCCCTTTGTAACTTTGACCGACCGACCCATGTCCGACCCACCCTTTTGGGTCGGACCATCACCGAACACATTCCTAACATTTTACAGAGGCTCGACCGACCCACAACTGGGTCGGCCCCTGGGTCGTCGCCTCCTAAACTTGCCCAAACTTGTCAAATCTTCACCAAACTTCTCCTAAGGCTCTTAATGTGTTCTAACATCATTGGCACTTCAAAACACCTTTAGGATATTCTTAAACACTCACAAAACTATTTTTCCCAATTCCTTAAACCTTTACTTATATCTCCACAAAATTCCTAACACTTACATGTTTTCTCCTTATGATTCCTAGGTGGCATTCACCTATAATGACCACAATACCAAGGTGTTTCCTCTACACCTTATCATCGCTCTAATCACCTTAACACATGTGTTCTTCTCAAGTAAACATTCATTCACCTTTAACACTTCTAGTTCACCAAAACTTCCTTAAACACTTAGAACTTCTCACACATTTCTCCAAATTTGGCCATAGCTTCTCTTGTAGTACTCACATCCAAAACACTTAGGTTTTTTACCTTATTTCATGCAAGAAACCTAAAATCCATTAAAACACATTCTTATACACAAACTTCGCACATCAAGCACTACATCACAATATAGTGCATAACTTAAATTGCTTGGCACTTAGGCCCTTAAATGCATAATCCTTAAACACTGAATTTCCCACATTAATAATGCCTTTGACCTGCAAATACATACACCAAAACATATGTTCTTTTACTAGTCTCCTTGAGAACATTTTGCTAGGTCACTCACCATTGGCTCCTTAGGTATTTTATCAAGCAAATCAAGCTCATTTTCCTAAGGCATTTAAACTACATTGAGATAGTTGTTTACCTCTTTTTCCTCACAAATTCTTTCTTGGTTCCTTGTAAACCGGTGGGGTGTTTGGTGTTTGTCAACTTCTAAAAATATACAAAAACATAATGAGTATTCAAGCATTGCTTCATCTCTGTAAACCCTAGTTACACATATTGTTTTAACACATTAAGTAATTGTTTACCTTGGAATTGAGAGAGAACTTGAATAAGTATCAAGAGAGGACTCCTCTAGCCCTTGGAAGATTCAAAATGAGCTAAAACAAGCAAGATAAATACACCATTGTGAGGTGAATTTTCGGACAACATGTAAACATGGAGGAAACTTGATTTTCTTTGAGTTTCCTTACCTTGAAGCAAAGGAGAACAAGAATATGTGAAAAGGGTGAGCTCAAGCCCCTCCCATGGTGGTTTCTCTTGGCACCGAAATGGAGGTTTTGAAGCTTTGAAGAGACAAGATTGTAGAGCTTGGCTTACTAAGAGAATGGTGGTGGGTTTGTTTGATTTGGTTAAGTGAGCTAGATTTTACATGTGGTCAAAGACTTCCATGGTGGTGGATATATATTACCGAGAGAGAACAAGAAGAAGAGAGGAAGAAGAGAATGTGGAACCGTGTGAAATGAAGGAGGAAGGAAGAAATGAAGATAGAATTTGCTTTAAGATATTTAAGCCTTAAAGCAAATAGTCTACATAGTGAGTCACATTTATTTACTTAAAGTTAACTGCTGGTGACTCCTCTCTACAAAAACCGGCCACCTTATGCCTAGGAGGGTGTTTTGGTCTTTGTTGACCAATTTATCACTTATAACATTATATGTTAAAACTAGTTATAAAAGTCACTATTCACCTATAACAAGGCACATAGAAGTGAAATTTTTGATTTCCCACTAATATGGCCACCCAAATGTGATACTATAGTACACTGTTAATTAAAGAGTAATGATGGACATTTAGCCATCCAAACCTCATTTACAAGACAATTTTTCAAAAACGTGCTTTAAGACTCCTTAAAGCACATTTGTGTTTTAACTGTTTTCAAGCTTGGTTTTCTTAGTAATTGATTTTATATGTTCATTAAAAGTAAGTAAGGTATAGGTATGAACCATTAGGCCTATACACATTATCCCAAGCTTAGAGCACATTTTTGCTCATATTGACTTTAAGGTATTACCTTGTTTTGTTTGGTTTCATTGTCTACCAAAGTTCTTAGGACTCATTTAGCCTTATTAAATCATAATTAAATGTTATCAAGTCTTGGTAGCTCTTTGGGTCCTAACCAAGTTCACTCATAGCTTAGAGCATGTTTTTGCTCAACTGTGTCTTAACGCTTTATGCATTTATTATGGTTTATATGTTCACTGATGTTACTAAGGCACTTTTTAGCCTTTACATACCATAATTTGATATTTAACCACATATATAGGTTTGGGGTATCAATCTACCCCCCTTAAAAGAACTTCGTCCTCGAAGTTCCACACTTTTCACATATCATTCAATTTGAACACAGGAGATCACTTGCAAATAAACTTCTATAACCAAACACACTTCACATCACAACCTCGGACTTGATGAGGCGGGCAACACTCACATTCACACATAACATATCCAAATGATAACCTCGGACTCTATGGTCCGGGTATCTTAACAACACTTACACATACTTAACAACATTTGGACACGTAGGTCCCGATAATAACAGTCTTTAGACACGTAGGTCTATTTAACATCACACATTTAGAACTCATAGGCCTTGATAGTATCACTTAGGAAATCCAAGTCAATACAACATTCATTACACATTACCACACAACATGTCAGAGCATGTATAGCAATCAAAAATATCCTTGATATACACTGTGATCCCGAACACCGGTCGCGATGGACACCTTCCGTCCCCGTGCCTTTTGGGAGTTTAAAATAATCACATAAGTTTTAAAAATTTCCTTGTGAGGTTAAGTAAGAGAACTTTAATTACGTAAAGTATCTATAACGTTTTATAAATACCAATTGAAATCCTTTTGAAAACACACACATCTCCAAGTCCAACTTAAGCTCTTTGCTTCTTTTCTTAGCGTGGTTATTTGGACCACTTATAGGGAGTTTCAAGAGTCATCCAACCCTGATGTGATCAGCATCATTGTGAACTATCCTTCCACTCCAATTTGTGTTCGGTTTCCCTTGATCACATGCAAATCAAGTTCCACCTCCCACTTCATTTTCAAGCATCAAGTAAGTCACTCATTTCCAATTTTATATCTTTCGAATCATTCTAGTCATGATCAAATCTCCAAAGGATAGAACTCCGTCTATCAATTACCTCCATTCACTTTTAATCCTGGTTGCCTAGGGAATCTATTCTCACTAGGTTCTATGTCGGTATCATACCCTTCATGCATCACTATAGAGTATATATATATAATATATTTTATCCAAATAAACACACCTGATTTTACATTTATACACTGTCGGGGACTCTATTCCCCGTGGGGTTCTCTACCCCAACACTGTACATCACACAAACTGTTACCAACACACACAAACAAAAACAATACTTTTGTGCTATCAATATGGGTCACATACACTACGTACACTTGTACGGTAATATACACCAAGTGGTTTTGCGCCCTTAACCCCACTTAAAAGGATTACGCCCACGTAACCGATCACTAAACATTAGCTTAAAATGTCTCACCGTCGTGAAGTATCTTAACTTCCACGCGGTCTGTACACAATGGATTCTGATTAGAGGGTCTTAACCATATTAGCGGTTTAGTCCCTAAACCAAGAATTCGCGTTGGAGTTGTAACTCATAACCGGTTTCGGTCCTGGCCTGTGAGGCTTTTAGGCGTTAATAATTAGCCATCCACTCATGTTCACCATGTACATTCAACACTTGAATCACTGGCTTACTAGTTTCTGCTGCGAAACTCTAATAACTGTAGAGCTTAATTGCTCCTTTTTTATCTTACTGTATTGTATATCCCCAATTGTCACCTTCATCTTGGTAACAATGGTTTCTCAACCGTCGCGTGGTATCTTTTAACCGTTAGCGAATTCGGTGAGTTTCACAATTCTCCATCCACTTCCATAACAATTTACTGTGTATCCAACTAGTATTTCACAATGATTGCCTTGTTCCCTTCCGACCTACTGTCGGTTGAGATTGAGCTACTACCTAGTGTGTATTGCTCTCTCAGCTATTTCCAACATTTGGGGTATATTCCATACCGATATTTGACAGTTAGTGCTGCTGTAGTCACTTACTGTTAATC
Organism: Limonium bicolor; assembly: GCA_023374045.1. Taxonomy (NCBI): domain Eukaryota; kingdom Viridiplantae; phylum Streptophyta; class Magnoliopsida; order Caryophyllales; family Plumbaginaceae; genus Limonium; species Limonium bicolor. The sequence continues at coordinate 245,575,175 of CM041778.1, forward strand.
ATGTTTTCACATTGGTTTTGTACAAGCACTCTTTATTGGTGCGGCCTTGCATTTCCTATGCATCGGCCATTATACATTATCTGTCCACAATCAACATGTTTCCAATTCCTAGCTATCTCATTCGTTCATTACTGCACAAGTGCAATACCAAACACTCAGTCATACAGAGTGCAGAGGCGTAAACTCTCGACAGTAAATCCCTTATGCGATTCGCCATGGAATTCACACTGAGTTCCTCATCACACAATACCTACCACTGGCTTATTGCTCAGTTTGTTAACATCACTTATCTTGCTTCTCCACTGAGTTTAACTCTTAACTGGTTTTATCTGTTACATTATCGTTGACAACATTTATCAACGGTCGCTTGTTGCGCACCGTACTTATTGTATAATACTAACTCACATCGTATTTACTGTCATATTAGCTTCCCACATAAATTTACATTATTCACATTACGGTTCATCCCTTATTGGATGACAACTGAATCGATCATTCGAGTCACAAGCCGGCGTTATTCAGCTCGTGTTTCACTTTATACACACTTGCTATCAAGCTAACTGCTCTTTTCAATAATAACGTCGTCCATCCTTAACATATTTCTTGAACTTGATCCACATAACTACCGCTCCTGCGGTGTGACAATGTCGAGAGGTATCCCCACTCTTAATGCAGTGGTTGTTTACCACTCTATTCGCTTATACAACCTAAACTTCTACCATCAATCGAATTTATGTAACATGTCTTACTTATGGCTTATGAGCCTTGTTTGCCTTGAGCTGGGCTCATTATAGCTGTCCACACCATGTACTTCTCTGTACAATATTACAAGATCGTTGCATCACGTTTCCTTTCATGGGATGCCCTTGGGTCTGTCAGTCCGTCTCCTGACAATTTATGTCTAAACTGGGTGTTAGTTTCAACCCTTGTGTTTCTGTTATGCATTTCATTCAACCATTGTTGATGTGAACACCCTTCAAGGATTGCTCCTGGTGTTGTTAAGTTATGCCTTACATTTGGCTCACACTTATTGGTACATTCCGTTAGCTACGCCTTTCGCGTTCTTTACTGGTTATTATCTTCTTTTGTGAAGATTAACATTTCCTGGTAGTGTAGGTACTCATTCTGGGAATTTTCATCCCGTTCATTGCACATTAATGTGTCCACATTAGGCATCTGCTTGCCATGCATAGGCTGAGTCTCCGTTCCAGCTATCATGTTTATTCCTCGGAATTCTTAAGACATGTGTGATGTCTTTATATAACAGTTAGTGCACTTCGCACCTCTTGACTCTTAAAACATTTCCTTGGAAATGAATTCACTGACTCTTTTAGTCTAGTTACTTAACTGAGTTCCTTAGCTTCAACTATTCCTTGTATCCTTAGCTCTTGTTTGATTTATACTGCTGACCGTAGACGGAGTCGACTACTTCCCGTGTTTCGGACTCTACTCGTATACATATATGGGGTATCATACTGATACATTGCTACTTACCCACTAACCCATAAGTAGGTCTGTCATGCCCACATGCTCCTATCGGAGTGCGGTCGTCCCACAACACAGTTGGTACACTTGTAGTGTCCGTTACGCGCCTAGGTGAAGTATTCTTTGTCAACTCCCTTATATGTCCTGTGACAATATTCATTCCTTGTCAGTTTCTCTTGGTTTCACTGGTTTGGTTTAAAAGAAGGTTGGAAAGAAGTTTGGTTTGAAAGAAAGTCTGGTTTTGAAAAGAAAAGGTTTGAATAAATCTGGATGGAAAGAAAAATTTTCATGGTCTCACAACATCTTCCTACCTTAACCAAGTCTAGCTTCTTGCTGACTGGTGTACTTACAATTACAGAGGTCAGGCTGTCAAGCCCTTCTATGGTTATAATGTTCACATTTAACTTCGTGGTACTTTACTAAGTACTTTATAGTGGTTATAAATTTTCCCGAATAGCCCTGTTATAGCATTTGGGCACTACGTTGTAGTCCCCTTGTCGGTTGGTACACCGTGGGTGTGTTATTTATCAACTGTGGTCCCGTAGCACTCGTCTCGGGTTTCTTTAATCCACTTCTTGCGCTTGTTGCACGTTGGTGCGTTGCAAGCTGGTTGTACTCGACTGCTCTGCATGTCGACCCATGTTGCCGGAAATTCTATTCTCCAATATACAAGATCCTTCACTCATTGCTATGAAATACGGTTAACACTGTTTAGATGGAAACCGTCTCCGGGATTCCCAGTTTCCGGGATCTACCGTATGACAGGTTCTCCGTACCCTAAGTATATAATAACAGCCAGATCGGTATTCCCGAGTATGAGAGGGACTTCCATCTCTCTGGTTGTTCCCCAAGTTATATACATGGGATTGTGGAGGGTGGGAAGGATTGTAGGTTTCCAGTAGTCACTGTAGTTCCTAACTAGCGTATCTCTCACGCTATCACTCAACCCTTAACCCAAAGTACTTAAATCCTAACTCGGTACTTCCTAAGCTCGGTAGTTCATCATCAGCGCGGTACTTGGCTCTGATACCACTTTTTTTAACACCCCATCCAACAATAACACACTTACAACAAACTGCAGCGGAAGACACCACAATCACATTACTTAACTTGTTGGTGTTCACGCCGTTAGCCACCCACGTGGCTACAAGGCTAATCTACATACACATGTACCGGTCTGATTGGGCTAAATTCCCAGCAATTATACATTATTATCCCTTTCCCTTAACACAACAATAAATACACCATATCAACTATACCGAGTATTTATAAACTGGTGCCGACAACAATATCGGTCTTACTACACCTACTGTATACATACTTAAATGATTACCCCTGTACAATGTCTACCCCGTCTTACTCTCGGACGGCTTCCAGCTCTCTGTACCTGAAATAAGAAGAGAAGAGAAAGGGGTGGCCCCAAGGGGCTCAGCACCTTTGCTGGTATGGTAATCCCGCAGCCCGCATGCTATCGGGCCACGCACAACTACTTGTCATCTTAACATGCAGTTGATTATATTTAAATCATACATGTAGCAACAAACACACAACATTAAACATTTCGCCTCCAAGGGCTCAACAATCGGATAATACATCCTACTTAATAAATCACCCATGATATTCATCATCCCTAGAGTGTTTCTCCTCCAACGGAGCTACTTCCTTAATAGACGACACATTACCCTTAAATCGGTTATCCTCAAATGCCTCTTATCACAAACTTGGAACCATTTCCATGATCCACACACTTCACCTTTTACAACATTAACATACACTACATAACAAAACTTAACAACACTTTGCACGTTTCCATGTGCATAACATAACACCGCAATAAATATTGCATCACAACAAAACACATAACACAACGGGAATGATTTTCTTAGGAACCGACCCAAAACATCACCAACATACTGGTGAGCCTAGAGATTGTTGCCAGTCTCATGATAAGCTCGTTACATAACTCGTTACCGTCTCGTTAAATGAACGGTTAACTTAACACAAGGTGTCTCGGATATAGTGATCCAAGCACACCGAAACAAACATAACAATAGTATGCCCTGTGGCCCGACGTGAGTCAGTAATAGCCTTGGTTAAGCTAAAGGGAAGGTTGGGAACCAAATTGGAAAACAACCATAACATACAGAGAGGATCGAACCTGCTATGACAACGACCCCCATACTCACACGCGTGGCCGGAACAGACCGGACTCCTCACTCCCCCCCGTTAGCACTTATTAGAAGTTCAACTTTGAACTTTATCACACAATCACAACATTGAGTTAAGTCTTGTCAGACATACACAAGGGAAGAGAGAGTCACACATTCACATACAAACATCACACACAAACATCACATAGCCAACTCACGCATAGCCGTGGTTAGAACGTTCCTTAAGTCGGAAACGTTATTACCGGATACCGTTCTCTTACGTTTACCTAATAGTGGTTAACTAGCCCTTCAAGCGCATTAGAGGTTACCGGTATCGGCACGTAAACATACAATAACAATAATGACTGTAAACTCGTTTCATGATTTATATCATAAGTGGCAAACATACAGAAAAGCACATTGGCATACAAGCCGGTGTAATCCGTTAGGACACAGGTTGCAAGAAAACCATACCTGTCACCGGAGTCCACTTATCCTGTCCATTTATGTTCCTCGAGCAATTCTCGAACAACTGTTAACATCACACGTGTTTTCATTAACATCGGGGTTTGCTTGATCATTTAATGTCAATGCTTAATTTTTCCCCGTTAACTTAGTTACATAACTTAATATTTTAACTTGTTTTACTCTCACATTTTACTACAACTTTTAACCCATTTTATTGTCACTAAAACTCACCTAACATGCCCTCAACACTTATAACATCATTACCTACCAATCCCCTTCATCACATATCATTTCATAACCTTAAACCATGTTTTTGGTCCGACCGACCCACCGACCGACCCACAGCTGGGTCGGTCCATTACAGACCCCTTTTACTTATTACGACATGCCCGTCCGACCCACGTCCGACCCACCATTCTGGGTCGGTCCATGTGCGAACCTTTTCCCTCCTTTGTAACTTTGACCGACCGACCCATGTCCGACCACCCTTTTGGGTCGGACCATCACACGAACACATTCCTAACATTTTACAGAGGCTCGACCGACCACAAACTGGGTCGGCCCCTGGGTCGGTCGCCTCCTAAACTTGCCCAAACTTTGTCAATCTTCACCAAACTTCTCCTAAGGCCTCTTAATGTGTTCTAACATCATTTGGCACTTCAAACACACCTTTAGGATATTCTTAAACACTCACAAAACTATTTTTCCCAATTCCTTAAACCTTTACTTATATCTCCACAAAATTCCTAACACTTACAATGTTTTCTCCTTATGATTCCTAGGTGGCATTTCACCTATAATGACCACAATACCAAGGTGTTTCCTCTACACCTTATCATCGCTCTAAATCACCTTAACACATGTGTTCTTCTCAAGTAAACATCCATTCACCTTTAACACTTCCTAGTTCACCAAAACTTCCTTAAAACACTTAGAACTTCTCACACATTTCTCCAAATTTGGCCATAGCTTCTCTTGTATTTACTCACATCCAAACACTTAGGTTTTTACCTTATTTCATGCAAGAACACCTAAACTCCATCAAACACATTCTTATACACAAACTTCGCACATCAAGCACTACATCACAATATAGTGCATAACTTAAATTGCTTGGCACTTAGGCCCTTAAATGCATAATCCTTAAACACTGAATTTCCCACATTAATAATGCCTTTGACCTGCAAATACATACACCAAAACATATGTTCTTTTACTAGTCTCCTTGAGAACATTTGCTAGGTCACTCACCATTGGCTCCTTAGGTATTTTATCAAGCAAATCAAGCTCATTTTCCTAAGGCATTTAAACTACATTGAGATAGTTTGTTTACCTCTTTTTCCTCACAAATTCTTTCTTGGTTCCTTGTAAACCGGTGGGGTGTTTGGTTGTTTGTCAACTTCTAAACATTTTACAAACAACATAATGAGTATTCAAGCATTATGCTTCATCTCATTGTAAACCCTAGTTACACATATTGTTTTAACACATTAAGGTAATTGTTTTACCTTGGAATTGGAAGAGAACTTGAATAAGTATCAAGAGAGGACTCCTCCTAGCCCTTGGAAGATTCAAATGAAGCTAAAACAAGCAAGATAAATACACCATTGTGAGGTGAATTTTCGGACAACATGTAAACATGGAGGAAACTTGATTTTTCTTTGAGTTTCCTTACCTTGAAGCAAAGGAGAACAAGAATATGTGAAAAGGTGAGCTCAAGCCCCTCCCATGGTGGTTTCTCTTGGCACCGAAATGGAGGTTTTGAAGCTTTGAAGAGACAAGATTGTAGAGCTTGGCTTAACTAAGAGAATGGTGGTGTTTGTTTTTGATTTGGTTAAGTGAGCTAGATTTTACATGTGGTCAAAGGTAGACTTCCATGTGGTGGTGATATATTACCGAGAGAGAACAAGAAGAAGAGAGGAAGAAGAGAATGTGGAACCGTGTGAAATGAAGGAGGAAGGAAGAATGAAGATAGAATTTGCTTTTAAGATATTTAAGCCTTAAAGCAAATAGTAACTATGAGTCACATTTATTTACTTAACAAGTTAACATGCTTGGTGACTCCTCTCTACAAAAAACCGGCCACCATTATGCCTAGGGGTGTTTTGGTCTTTGTGACCAATTTAATCACTTATAACATTATATGTTACAAACTAGTTATAAAAGTCACTATTCACCTATAACAAGGCACATAGAAGTGAAATTTTTGATTTCCCACTATATGGCCACCCAAATGTGATACTATATAGTACACATGTTAATTAAAGAGTAATGATGGACATTTAGCCATCCAAACCTCATTTACAAGACAATTTTTCAAAAACGTGCTTTAAGACTCCTTAAAGCACATTTGTGTTTTAACTTGTTTCAAGCTTGGTTTTCTTTAGTAATTGATTTAATATGTTTCATTAACATATAAGTAAGGTATAGGTATGACCATTAGGCCTTATACACATTTATCCCAAGCTTAGAGCCATTTTGCTCATATTGACTTTAAGGTATTACCTTGTGTTTTGTTTGGTTTCATTGTCTACCAAAGTTTCTTAAGGACTCATTTAGCCTTATAAATCATAATTAAATGTTTATCAAGTCTTGGTAGGCTCTTTGGGTCCTAACCAAGTTCACTCATAGCTTAGAGCATGTTTTTGCTCAACTGTGTCTTAACGCTTTATTGCATTTATTATGGTTTATATTGTTCACTGATGTTACTAAGGCATTTTTAGCCTTTACATACCATAATTTGATATTTAACCACATATATAGGTTTGGGGTATTTCACACTTGTACTCTCACACACACTGTAAAAATAACACACTTCCCACAATGGTATTCGCATCATCTGTGCGCAATTACCACAATTTAACCACAAATAAATGCGTATGTTATATAACACACGCGCCAACCATTATAACAAATCATTTTGTGCTATGCACAACCCAGTTCACGTACACTTGTACGGTAAACACACTGAGTGGTTTTGCGCTCTACCCCCCTTAAAAGGGATTACGCCCACGTAATCAATCACTGATCATTGGCTTAAAATGGTCTGCCGTCGTGAAGTGTTTTAACTTCCACGCGGTGTATTACACAATGGATTCTGATTAGAGGATCTTAACCATATTCGCGGTTTAGTTCCTAAACCAAGATTCGCATTGGAGTTGTAACTCATAACCGGTTTCGGTCCTGGCCTGTGAGGCTTTAGGCATTGATAACTAGCCATCCATTCATATTCACAATATATATCCGGTACCTGACGCATGGGCTCACTGGCCTCTGTGCGCAATCCTGATAATTATAGAGCTGGTTTGCCCCATTCGTTACTGTTACTGTATTGTACATCTCCAATGTATTACCTTTATCAGGTAACAATGGTTTCTCAACCGACGCATGGTATCTTTTACCCTAAGCGAATTCGGTGAGTTTCACGATTTTTTCCATCCACTTCTCCAATAGCTTACCGTGTAAACTACTAGTTAATTCACAATGATTGACTTGCTTCTACCGACTTACTGTCGGTTGAGATTGAGCTACTACCTAGTGTGTAGTGCTCTCTCAGCTATTTACAATATTTAGGGTATATTCCATACCGATATTTGGCAGTTAGTGCTATTGTAGTCACTCACTGTTAATCATGTCTCCACATTCGGTTTTGTACAAGTATCCCTTAATTGGTGCGGTCTTGCACTTCCTATGCATCGGCCATTATAACATTATTCTTCCACCATCAACATGTTTCTAATTCCTAGCTATCCCACTCGATCATTACTGCGCAAGAGCAATACCAAAACACTCAGTCATACAGAGTGCAGAGGCGTAAACTCTTGACAGCAACTCTCTTATGCGATTACGATAGGAATTTTCACTGAAATCCTTACCATCTAACACTTGCCACCGGCTTACTGCTCGGTTCGTTTGTTATCGCTTAATGTTGTACCTCCACTGGGTTTAACTCACAACTCTGCTTACTCACCATTTTATCATTTAACAATACTCACACAACGGTCGCTTATTGCGCACCGTATCCTTACTCATTATATAGCATCAACTTATACTGTATCCGCTATTATATTAGCTTCTGCTATTAAGCTAGGTTTATCTGGCCACTTATTTGGCTGATTTTGAATATATCATATCTTTCCCTTGAGCGTTGTTCGCTACACATTTAGCTTCACACACCTATGGTGATTGCTATCAGACTTATTACACTTCCTGTCTAACAACGGTACAAACATTTCCTTTCGTATTATTCTTATTCAAATCATCCTGGGGTATTAACCACGTGTCCATCCTCCACATATCTCTTGAACTTGATTCACATAACTACCGCTCCTGCGGTCTCACAATCGAGAGGTATTCCCACTCTTAATGCAGTGGTTCGCTTACCACTCTATTCACTTATACCACATGAACTTCTACAATCAACCGAATTCATATAACATATCTACTTATGGCTTATAAGCCTTATTTGCCTTGAGCTAGGCTCATTGTAGGCTGTCCACACAACGTACTTCTCTGTACAATATTATATGTTTAGAGGTTATATTGGCATCCATGACAAGGTTGTCGCATTCCGTTTCCTTTCATGGGATGCCCCTTAGGTTTGTCAGTCCATCTCCTGACAACTTATGTCTAAACTGGGTGTTAATTTCAACCCTTGTGTTTCTGTCATGTCATTTTGTGCAACAATTATTGATGCGAACACCCTTTAAGGATTGCTCCTGGGTGTTGCTACTGGTATATTCAGTTAGCCACGCCGTTTGCGTTCTTAACAGGTTATTATCTTCTTCTGTGAAGGTCAATATCTCCTGATGGTGTATGTACTCACTCTGGGTATTTCATCCCATTCATTGCACATTAATGTGTCCACACTAGGCATCTGCCTTGCCCTGCTTTTCAGTTATCATGTTTATCCCTGGGGATCCTTAAGTCACATAAGCTGTCTTTACTTAATCGTTTGTGCACTTCGCACTTCCTAACTCTTAAACATTCCCCTGAAAGGAATTCACCAATCCTTTTAACCTCGTTCACTAAACTGAGTTCCTTAATTTCAACCATTCCTTGTATTTTCTAGCTCCTGTTGATTTATACTGCTGACCGTAGACGGAGTCGACTACCTCCCGTGTTTCGGACTCTACTGGTATACATATAGGGGTATCATACTGATACATTACTACTTACCCAACTAACCTATAAGTAGGTCTGTCAGGTCCACATGCTCCTATCGGAGTGCGGTCGTCCCACACACAATTAGTAACTTGTAGTGTCCGTCACGCGCCTAGGTGAAGTATTCTGTTGTCAACTCCCTTGTATTGTCCCGTGACAATATTCATTCCTTGCTTCCGAACTTAATCGAGGGAAGGTTTATCCACTGTTGCATCCTTGTCAATTGCTCTTGGTTTCACCGGTTTGGTTTAAAAGAAGGTTGGAAAGAAGTGTTGGTTTGAAAGAAATCTGGTTTGAAAGAAAAGGGTTTGTGAAAATTAGGTTGAAAGAAAAATTTCCATGGTTTCACAACATCTTCTTACCTTAGCCAAGTCTAGCTTCTTGCCGACTGGTGTACTTCCAATTACAGAGGTTAGGCTAACAGGCCCTTCCACTGTTATGACATTCACATTTAACTTTATTGTACTTTTCCAAGTACTTTGTAGCGGTTATAAATTCCTCGAATAGCCCTGTTATAGCAGCACTTGCTATGGCAAGTGCGCCATGTTAACTGGCTGTTGGTTCAACACATACCGGCTGTGGTATTGTTTTGACCCATGTTGTCATCAGTGGCCTTGTTGGCCCTCACTGATCTTACTGCCTTGATGGATACTCCTCTAGGTGACTTGTCACTGTTTCCACGTAATAATCATTAACTAGGGTGTTTCCCATTCTGGGAGACCCCTTTTTCTTAGTATTGTATTCTCTTTGTAGCCCGTTCCACGTACTTGTCGTGGTTACTGAGACTTGTCTCTTGTTTGGGCACTACGTTGTAGTTCCCTTTGTCGGTTGGTATACCGTTGTGTTTTATTTATCAACTGTGGTCCCGTAGACACTTGTCTCGGGTTTCACTAATCCATTTCTTGCCTGTTGCACGGTAGGTGCGTTGCAAGCTGGTCATCCTCGACTGCTCGGCATGTCGACCCAGGTTGCTGGAAATTCTTTTCTCTATACACAAAATCCTTCATTCGTCGCTATGGAATGCGGTTAACATTTTTAGATGGAGACCGTCCCCGGGATTCCCAGCTTTCGGGATCTACCGTATGACAGATTCTCCGTACCCTTAAAGGTATCTACTAACAGCCAGATCGGGTATTGCCGAGTAAGAGTGGACTTCCATCTCTCTGGCGTTGATTCCCAAGTTATATAACAGGGATTGTGGAGGGTGGGATGGATATAGTAGGTTTCCAGTATTCACTGGTAGTTCCTTACTATCGTATCTCTCACGCTATCACTCAACCCTTAACCCAAAGTACTTAAATCCTAACTCGGTACTTCCTAAGCTCGGTAATTCAGTCATCAGAGCGATACTTCGCTCTGATACCACTTTTTGTAACACCCCATCCAACAACCAACACGTAATAACAAACTGCAGCGGAAACTCAACTCATCACATTACTTATTCCAATGGTGTTACACGCCGTTAACCACCCACGTGGCTAACAAGGCTAATACATGTACATTTGTATCGGTCTGATGGACTAGATTCCCGAGCAACTACACAATACAATACTCATTCCATCTTCAACATTTATTATATACATACACTCCCCTGTACCGAGTATTTACAAACTACTGCCGATAACAATTTCGGTCTTACTACGCCTAACATACTCATGCCATTTAAATGGCTACCCATGTATAACATCTGCCCCGTCCTACTCTCGAACGGCTTCCAGCTCTCCGTACCTGAAATAGGGAAAGAAGAGAAAGGGGTGGCCCCAAGGGGCTCAGCACCTTTGCTGGTATGGTAATCCCGCAGCCCGCATGCTACCGGGCCACGCACGACTAATTGTCGTCTTAGCATGCAGTTGATTATATTTAAATCATGCATACAAAGCATAAACATACCACACATAATATTTCGCCTCAATGGGCTCAACCAATGACCAACACATTCACACTTAACCAACCATCCAATGATTCCTTTAACTCTAGGGTGGCTCTCCTCTAAAATGGAGCTACTTCCTTAATGAACGGCATGTACCCATTAATCGGGTTATCCTCAAATGCCTCTTGTCGCAAACTGGGATTCATTTCCATGATCCACACATTCCACATCCTACCTCATAACTCATTCCACACATAACAAACATAACAAACCTTTCTTGCTTCGATGTACACATGACAACGTTGCATTCATTTAAAACATCCAATATATATATATATATACCAAAGCATAGCAAGGGAATTTGCATAGCATTATAACATTACATACACCATAAAATCGGTTCTCACAAGGAACCTTCCACCATAGTTAGTATACCATGTGAGCCTAGGGATTTTGCCAATCCCATGTTAAGCTCGTTACCATCCTCGTTACCGTCCGGTTATATAGAACGGTTAACTTATACCCAAGGTGTGTCGGATATAGTAATCCCAAGCACACCGAAATAACATACGCATGCCCCTGTGGCCCGACGTGAGTCAGTAACTAGCTTTGGATAAGCTAAGGGAAGGTGGAAACCAAATTGGAATACCACCTATACATACACCAAGAGAGCCGAACCGGATAAGATAACGACTCCCGTCCATCACACGCGTGGCCGGAACAACCGGACTCCTCACCCCCCATTAGTACATATAAACTTATAAAAGTAGTTAGGGATCCATTATGGAGCCTACCACATCCCACCATACGGTATCATAACCGAGTTAAGCACAAGGGAGGTTCACACACTTGCATACAACAACAATATCCAACTAACTCACACATAGCCGTGGTTAGCACGTTCCCAAGGTTTGGGCCGTCAACTCCGAATACCGATCACTCATGTGTTCCTAGTTTTAGTTAGCTAAGGTTTAACACATATTTGAGGTTAAACGGCATCGGATACCAAATTCGCCACATAAATGAATTACTATAAACTCATTGCATGTTTTAATCTTACAAGGTGGCAAACACTCAAGAAAACATATTGGCATACAAGCCGGTGTAATCCGTTAGGACACAGGTTGCAAGAAAACCATACCTGTCACCGGAGTCCACTTTACCACGTCCACTTATGTTCCTCGAGCAATTCTCGAACAACTGTTGACATCACATGTTCTTTTATTAACATTGGGGTAACATGTTTGTTTTAAAGTCTAATGCTTATAACCTTCCCCGTTAACTGGGTTAAATAACTTTACATTTTTAACACGTTTTACTCTCGCATTTTAATACAACTTTTAGCCCACTTTATTGTCATTAAAACTCACCTAACATGTCCTTAACATCCTTATAACATCATTACCTACCAATCCCCATCATCACATATCATTTCATAACCTTAAACCATGTTTTTGGTCCGACCGACCCACCGTCCGACCCACAACTGGGTCGGTCCATTACAGACCCTTTTACTTCCTTATAATCATGCCCGTCCGACCCACGTCCGACCCACCATTCTGGGTCGGTCCATGTGCGAACATTTTCCTTCCTTTGAAACTTGACCGACCGACCCATGTCCGACCCAACCTTCTGGGTCGGTCCATTACCGAACATTTCCCAACATCTTACAGAGGCTCGACCGACCCAAAAAACTGGGTCGGCCCCTGGGTCGGTCGCCTTTTATACTTACTCAAACTTTGCCAATCTTCACCAAACTTCTCCTAAGACCTCTTAATGTGTTCTTACATCTTTTGGCAACCTTATATCCACATACAACATCCACTAAACTCATCTTCTAACTCCTTAAACCTTTACTTATTTCCTTGTAAAAATTCCTTAACACTTTCAACATTTGTACTAGGTTCCTAAATGGTGTTTCTCACCTATTATAACTACCATCCCAAAACACTTTCTTCTCATCTTAATATCATCTCTTAAGCATTATTTTCTTACCAACTAAATCTCCTTTTACATCATACCTAAACACCACTTGTTCCTTGAACACCAACCTTACCTAAACCTTAAACAACTCCTCCAAGACTTTACTACATTCACAAACACACATTGAATTCCTAGAACTTCCAAGATAACACCTAAATCCTTGCATCTCTCTAAATCACCTTAATACATGCTTTCTTCTCAAGTAAACATTCATTCACCTTTAATCCTTCCTAGTTCACCAAAACTCACTTACCACACTTAGAACTTCTTACACATTTCCCAAATTTGGCCATAGCTTCTCTAGCATATACCCACATCCAAACACTTAGGTTTTCACCTTAATTCATCCAAGAACACCTAAAATCCATCAAACACATTTTATACACAAACTTCACACATTAAGCACTACATCACAATATAGTGCATAACTTAAATTGCTTGGCACTTAGGCCCTTAAATGCATGGCTCTTAGGCCCTTAAATTGCATAAACCTTAAACACTGAATTTCCCACATAATAAAGCCTTTGACCTGCAAATACACCCAACAATACATATTCCTTTAATAAACTCCTTGAGAGCATTTTACTAGCTCATTTACCATTTGCTCTTTAGGTAGTTTTAACAAGCATTATAAGCTTATTTCTCCTAAGGCATTAACCACATTGAGATAGCTTGTTTACCTCTTTTCCTCACAAATTTCTTTCTTGTTTCCTTGTAAACCGGTAGGGCATTTGGTTCCTTGCCAACAACTAAACAATATACCAACATTGAAATGAGTATATGAGCTTTAAGCTTTATCTCATTGTAAACCCTAGTTACATGTATTATCTTAAGGTATTAACATGATTGTTTTACCTTGGAATGGAAAGAGAGCTTGAAATATATCAAGAGAGGACTCCTCCTAGTCCATGAAAGCTTGGAATGAAGCTAGAACAAGGCAATATAAGAGCACCATTAATGGTGAATTTTCGGACAACCACAAAACATGGAGGAAACATGGATTTTCTTTGAGTTTCCTTACCTTGAAGCAAAGGAGAATGTCAAGGCATGAAAAGATGAGCTCAAGCTCTTCCCATGGAGGTTTCTCTTGGCACCGAAATGGAGGTTTTGAAGTTTTGAAAAGACAAGATTGTAGAGCTTGGCTTAACTAAGAGAATGGTGGTGTTTGTTTTTGATTTGGTTAAGTGAGCAAGATTTTACAAGTGGTCAAAGATGGACTTCCATGGTGGTGTTGGTGTATCACCGAGAGAACAAGAAGAAGAGAGGGAGAAGGAGAATGGGATCGTGTGAATAAGGAGGCAAATGAGAGAATGAGGTTTGCTTTTGCTTTTAGAAGATATTTAGGTACTAAAGTAACTTTCTTCTTTTTACTTTCTTTTCCTTCCTTCCTTTAATTGATTTCACATGGTGGTGACTCACCATACTAAAAACCGGCCCCCATAATATACTTAGGGGTAGTTTGGTCTTTGTTGACTCATTTAATCACTTATAACATTATATGTTACAAACTAGTTATAAAAATCACTATTCACCAATAACAAGGCACATAGAAGTGAAATTTTTGATTTCCCATTGATATAGCCACCCAAATGTGATACTATATAGTACACATATATATTTAAGAGTAATGATGGACATTTAGCCACTCAAAACTCATTTACAAGACAATTTTTCAAAAACGTGCTTTAAGACTTCTTAAAGCACATTTTGTGTTTTAACTTGTTTTCAAGCTTGGTTTTCTTTGGTAATTGATTTAATATGTTCATTAACATATAATTAAGGCATAGGTATGACCATTAGGCCTTATACTCATTTATCCCAAGCTTAGAGCACATTTTTGCTCTTATTGACCTTAAGGTATTTATTTGTGTTTTGTTTGGTTTCATTGTCTACCAAAGTTTCCTAAGGACTTAATTAGCCTTATAAAGTCATAATTAAACATTATCAAGTCTTGGTAGGCTCTTTGGGTCCTAACCAAGTTCACTCATAGCTTAGAGCATGTTTTGCTCAAACTGTGTCTTAGTGCTTTATTGCACTTTACTATGGTTTAAATGGTTCATTCATGTTTCTAAGGCACTTTTTAGCCTTTAAATACCATAGCTTAACATTTACACAACATACCAAAGTTTGGGGTATTTCACAACCCGAGTCCAAAACAACCTGAGTATCACACCGTACCAAGTCTAATCCAACAGTAATATCACAATAGTCACGCCTCGCTGCGACCCACCAGCTAGTCTCCTGCAATAAAGATGGTTTGTGGTATGGAATCAGCCCCTGCTGAGTATGTCATCACATGCCCCGTCATGCCCCCAAAGACCCCTCAATTATTTGGTCGAGAGCATGAGGTTCATTACATGCAATACCGTTTTAATATTTAAAACTGTAAAACAATTAACAGTAATATCCATACAATAACACAACCATCAAATATATAATACAACCACAAGTATAACCAATGAACAACCAAGCGAAACAACGAGAATAATAAACAAGTACTAGTTCTCGTCCATGGTGTAGAAACCAATATTGTTCGCCACTGTATAATTCTTAACTGTATTATTTGTTCAGTTATACCTAGTGACAATGTCTCGTTAAAACGACATGTCTCCAGTTACCCATATATTATGGCGGGTCACCCACGGCTGTAGCCACTCCAACGGTAGAGTCTCCGACCAACGAGCCATTCTAGCTCACGGGAAATTTTCTTGATACTTGCGGACCCGTACGCGGACATGCTGGTATTGTTTTTGTGATCAAACGAACATCCTCCTGGCTTTACTTCCTTTCCATTAATTAATTATACCATCGCATCGCATTACCATTTTTTTCCTAACACAGCAGACTAAGGTCATTAGTCCAATCCAGAGTCTGTAAACTCGGGATCCAGTGTTAGATACGAGAGCGGCGTTCAGAAAGGCCAATGCTCCGTATAAAAGTCTCGGATAATATGTATATCTTATTATCCTAGTGCTACAACGTTTTTCTGACGATCCTTATATTTCATATAAGATAGCACCATAGCCGCTAGTTCGTTTTATATATATTGGTTCATATATACGAACCGATACTGTTAACTCAACAACAGTAATAATAAGCAGCTATAAATATACAATTCATGCATATTAATGATCACATTCAGACAAACAATCTTATCACAGATCACACAGAAGTCTGAACTGAGGAAGCCCTCAGAGACAATCAGAGACACATAACAACATACCGTTCACCCTGATGTATTACGGTGGAGTATGAATCAACGAGATCCTATCCTTGTGTAGTCTCTAACAGTCTAAACAATACATAATGCTACTAATAGCATACCGTATAACAACACAATTCTACGGTACCCCGTACCGTCACTAACACCTCCCGGTTACCCCCGTTATTAGCTATCAACATTTGTCGGGTTTTAGGGTTAACTCGAGATTGGAAAAGTATTATATTACATGCGTAGTTTGTCTTGTATATTAATATACTTATTGTTTAACTCGTTATCGCATGTGACTTAACTCACCCTTGTATGTCGTATAGTTTATTTCATCATTGCATGTGTGATCCTTTGTCATGCATTATGCATCTCACCTTAGTATTTATTTTCCTAAGGTTTGTCTTTTTTTTTTAAATTCAATGTGGTATAATTCATTTGTAAACAATACTTTGAATGTATAAATTCTTATTATCCCATGTATACTCCTAACATTAGAATTCTACATCTAATGTTTGTAATTCTTTTCCCTTTATCATATGTCATTTCTCATTATGAAAACACATGGTCTTTAAACCATATTATATTTTCCCACCATAACATATATTAATTTATGTGTATGTATTATGGAACTATTTCTTATATGGTAAGTCTTATAATATATATTCATTCTTTCTAATGAATACCTCTCATATTATAAATGTTATAATCCTTATAACATCAAAACCATATTACAAATTCCATTTAAAAATATTAATATTTCCGAACAGCACCTATGTTCTTAATATTTACAAAACCCACCACTTAGTTAATATAATGTTACATTATTGTTTATAACATATCTTATGACATTTAAGTCATTTAAAACAATTATAACCTATAGTTATATTTTGTTTATAAAATACCAAATAGCCCCTTATATTTTCGGTTTCCATTATACACCACTAAAATTCTATAAATCACAATTCCATCCCAATTTATAATACATAGTTTTCTAATTCCCTTAAACCATATATTATACATATATCTTTCTAAAACCTTATATATCATTTCAAAAATTACCAAACTATACCAAAAGGTTATAAATATTATTCCTAACCTTATACTCCTTTAAATCTCGGTTTTCACCCCTTTGTTACCCATTTGTAACAATGTTATAAAGTATCTTATATTATACTTATAACTCATATAAACTCCAAATTTAACCAAATAAATTTCTAAAAATTCCTAATAACCTAAGGTTTGTACTAAACTCCATTTAGTACCCCAAGTTTTCGGAAATTACATTATAGCCCCATCTCTTTTAAATCTTTTACAAATTAATACTTATCTTAATATAAGGTAGTATTTTAATTTCTCAAATTTTCCAAACTTGGTCAAAGTCTCCTATATAGTCAACTTTGACTTCTAATACCAAATGGGAACCAATTTTTCGGTAATCACTAATAATAACCTATACTTTTCTATTTTTACAATTTTGACCCAAAACTTTATAAAATGTTATAATTTTTATTAAATTCATTTAAAAACCCTAAATTGCTCTAAATTAAGCCCACGGCTTTCTAATTTCCTAGTAATTACGAATTGGCCCCAATTTTAATTATAAGCATAAATAAAACTAAAAAGCTTATAAACTTAAATTAAAATGGCCTAATGACATGGCCTTATTACAACCTTGAACTTGCAAAATAAATTACACAATAAATGTCTCAAAATATAGCATATCTCCGGCCTCACTTTGGTTTAATTTTTTTTCCACATAATGTCATAATTCGACCATTATGTTAATTAAATCTCTTAAATGACTAGCTTAATTTATCTAAGCCATTTTTTCCATTTTTAGGTCAATATGACCTATATATGTAATTTCACTCTCGGCCATATATATATATATGCTTAAAAATTATAAAAATCATAAGTTTAAGGTGTTTATACCTTGGTTATTCCTTGTATGCACTCGGCCTCTTGTAGGAAAATTCACCACATGATTTAGACATGTTTAATACACAAAAACAAGATATGGTTACACTCCAAGCTTGAGCTTAACCATAAGGAATAATTAATGTAAGATTTAAGGCAAAAATCACCTTAAAAATGCAAGGGAAGTTCTAGGTGGTTTCAACCTGAACCAAACACACCACAAGGTGTTAGATCCACCATATTGACATAGGAAATAGTTAGATCACAACAAGCTACCTTGTTATTAGGTTTTACCTTGGAAAAATGCCTTAAAAGAGGGTATTTCCTTTGGATCTTGGTCACCCTTGCTCCAAATGGCTAACCAACTGAATGAACATGTAAATATGAAGATTATGAGTGTATAAACGCATAAAAATTGAAGGAAGAAAACCGGATGTAGAGTGGAGAGGCTTAAGGTATGTTTTTACCTAAAAATGCAATTTTGAGCAACCTTGGTCCCTCTACTTGTCTCAACCGAGTTTAGCTCTTGTTCTAACCTTAGAACACTGAGAATAAGCCATAGGAATTGATGAGCCACGAAATCTAGGTGTAGGTAGTGAAGAGATGAAGAAAAAGGGCTAAAAATGACCTTAAAACACTTACCTTAAGAGCTTAGGAGCTAGATTTGCCTTCCATGCTCAAGAACCAGACTTGAGAGCTGCTAGGAAGGAGAGGAGCTCGGTTGGAGAGGCTGGGATCGGACAAGGAGGAAGGAAGAGGTGGGAAAGGTTGGAAATAATTGAAAAAGTAAGTTTTACTATTGTAAATTTGTGTTAGGTATCAATTTGTCTCTTAATTATTGCAAGCTGTCTCCTCTCCTCTTGCCAGCCGATTTCCATGGTCCAAATGGGTCAATTAATTGACCATTGACCATACTTGGTCAATTTTGACTCATGCGGGCCCCACTTTAGGGTTTTATTAATATTTTAATATTAAATTTGTAAAAATTCATAAATTTCTGGAATTAAATTCCTAATATGATATAATATGATAAAATATCATATTCAAGGGTAATTATAATCTTTAAGCCCATTAAAAATCAATTTAAAAGGCAATCTCACAAAAACGTGCTTTAAGGTGTTTTAGCGCACATGTTTGTGTCACAGGGTGTTCCTGAGCTTAGTTCTCCTTGAGAATGGTTTATTGTGTTCCTTGCTTCATTATAATACTTAGGAATCCACTTTGGATCCTATTTGGGGTCATACAACCTTTATGGTGTCTTAAAGCACATTTTTGGCTTTACCGATCTTAAGGCGTGTTTTTCCTTGTTGAGATCTTTTATATTGTTCCCCAATAATATTTAGATGTTTAATAATCATCTTAGATCATTAATAGATCATTTAATTATATTTTAAAGGTTAGGGGTATTTTAGTCTCTCTTTTCTTCCTTCTTCTTCCTCATCGGTCATCCATGGAGAAAAGAGAAGCCACACAAAAATACTAACTTCTCTCATCTTGTAACCCTCTTGAACCTTCTCCAAAAATTGTAAAAACTACACCATTGGAACCCTCTCATCAAGAGCTACATTTTCATCCTTTCAAAATTTGAAAACCAACATTTTTGTTTTTATGGGTATGTCCCATTTGGAGCTTCAAGACTACCATTAGCACCACCTTCTTCTCCTTGTTCTTTTAAGGTAAAAATCTTCTTGAAACTCCATCTTTTTCCAGCCTTTAAGGGCAAAACGAAATTCAAAAACTAAACCCTTGCTTGCTCTCTTGTGCCCAGCCGATTTTGGCATTTTTGAAAGGGTGGAAAGATCATTCTTGAGCCACTCCAAGCTTCATTTACACCCTTGCAAGGTAATGGGAATTCTAAACCCTAAAACCCACTTAAAACGTAATAATAGTTAGGGTTAGTTTTTAGTGTATTGAAATGTGTATGTATATGGGTTGTAGAGTAGAGAATTTGTGTTTGCTAAACCGGTGGAGAAAGAGAGGAAGGAGAAAGGAGCAAGAAGAAGAAAGGGAATCTAGAAGAAGGAAACAAGGTAATTAAACTCATTTGTGTAGCTTTGTAAATGATTATGTAACAGATTTTTATAAATAAAAATATGTATTGTAAAATGGTAATGCATTAGTAGTGTAATGTGTAAGAGAACGCAAGTGTTTTAAACCTTTGAAAACAATTTAAAACTGTCATAAACTATATTAGGATTGTAATGTGAAGTGCAGGAATTTTGTAGTGTTGGATGGGTAGTATTTGTGTGGATGAACTTGGTATATTGTTGTTGTGTATAAACAGGTGGAGTAAGTGTTAAAATGTGATTGAAACAATGAGGTGAGAGTATAAAAGTATAGGGGAGACTATGGTAAAATTTTTCTAGGATTAGAACACTTAATGAATTAGAAACTAGGGGAATAATGTAGGTTTTAACTGATTTTGATCAAGATAGGTAGAGGGTAAGTTGAGAGAGATAGATAATGCAATCTAAATACATTAGGAGTGTTAGAAATGTCAATAGAAGAGGGAGGTATAGGAGAGGAGTGTAATTGTCAAAATCTGTAGCAAAATGCAACTAGAGAAGAAACTAGTGTAAGTGTTGAGGGAAACTTGGAAAATTATGTGAGTGAATTAGTACAGAGATGTATAGAGAGTTAATGAATGAATTAAGGTGTATTAGGAGGATTAATAAGTGTTAAAACATGTGGGATTAAGTGTAGGAACAATGGGGAAGTAATGGGTAAAAGAGAGGACTGAAAACAGAAATAAAAATGCAAATACTGGGCCGGACCGAACTTGCGACCGGACTTGCAAGTTCGGTCGAGCCCAGATTTACAAAGACGGGAATGCTTCTGGAATGGACGAACTTGCGACCGGACTTGCAAGTTCGGTCGGACCAGAATATTCTCCCGTCTGTAACCTACTGGAATCGACCGAACTTGTGACCGGACTTGCAAGTTCGGTCGAGCCAGAAAAATTCCCCGATGAAACCTTCTGGAATGGACCGAACTTGTGACCGGACTTGCAAGTTCGGTCGGCCAGAAAATTTCCGTAATGTGAGCTTCTGGAATGGACCGAACTTGCGACCGGACTTGCAAGTTCGGTCGGGCCAGAAAAATTCGGTAATGTGAGCTACTGGAATGGACCGGACTTGGACCGGACTTGCAAGTTCGGTCCAGTCAAACAAAAAAAAATTATTTAAATTAATAATATATATAATATATATATATATGTATACCACACATATATATATATATGTACATGTATGTAAGCATGCCAATATTAAGTAAGAAAATAAAACTTAAGGTAATGAAAAATAAGTAAGGAATGTGTAGGTGTAAGAAGTACAAGGACATAGTAAGTATGAGTTAAACTAATGATAGTTAGATTAATCATTCAATTGTATGTATGTAATAGGACTTGATTTGTGACACCGGGAGACGTTCGGAAATACGTACAACGGTGAACGGTATGGATTCCTCATGCCCCGTATGCTATCTTGGTTACTCTGATTTGTGTGTTGTGTGCTAATTGATCACCAAATAAGATAAATGCACGAATCGGAGTTATCATGTTTACTTGTGAATATGTAGTGTTGTATATTGTTGTATAATGTCTTTAAATTTAGTTTGTATAATTCATGAAATGTATGGATGAATTTGAATGCTTGTATGAATGTTGCAACGTGCTGTGACCGATTGTGAATGTGTTTGGGCTTCTAACTTATTCCTAACAAGCTAACCAATCTAACTTAAATTGGTAATTAAATTGGAATGAGTAGAAGTCCGATATAGTTTCGGCCACAGGTGAGGATGCGGAGTCACGAGAGGTTGGCTCCAATTCCTGACTCTTAAACTGGTCCGCGGCCCAAATCCCTTAAGTGGGTAGCATCCCAGATTGGTGAGTCAAGTAAATCCCGGAGGTGGGACGGCGTAGTCCCCAGGGCCGGAGGTCCCGACGACTTAACTTGAGTATGAGTAAGTAAGTAAGAATGAATAAGTAAAGTAAATGAAAGTAAGTAAGTGTAAGTAAGAAAAAGTAAGTAATGAGTAAAAGAGTAAAAGCATTCCGATTAACCCGGATGCATAATTTGGCTAACCTTGTGAAGGTAAGTAAGATGTGTGCTATTGTATTGTTGCCTTGGAATGTGTAATGTATTGAGCATGATTGTATGATGTATGTAAAGCATGTATGTGTGTAATTAATGAACAACATGTTTAGTGGACGTCAAATAGTGGGCGTGCCCTAGCTAGCACGCGGTATATGCGGAGTTTATACGCAGCGTTTGCTGAGCCCCTTGGGGCACCATTTATACTACACGCAGGTACTCGCGAAGGATGAAGATGTGAAGACTTAGTTGTAGTTCTTTTGTCTTCTTTTTGGATTGTAAACATTGAATGATGATTGGTGTACTGAGTAGTACATGGCTGTAGTTTTTGATTAGCCGGTGTACCATGGGGTACACCTTTTGGGATACTGTGAAGGGCTTTTAATTGGTATAGATGAGTAGTTGGTAGGTACTCATTCTTTTGGAAAGATTGGAAAGGGATGTAAGTATACACTTTAAATACTCGGTTATCCAGGAATGTAAGATTGTTATCTTTTGTATTTGGTAAGTAATGTAGTAGCTCGGTATGTTATGTTCATCAGACCGTGACTGTAAGTAGAATGAGCCTAGCTAGCCGTATGGGCGGTTAGCGGCATTGTATCACCCGCCGTAGTAAGTAGTATTTCCGCTACGAGTAACTCTGGACTATTAGGATGATTGGACGGTAAGCATAGGATTAGCGGTTGGGGTGTTACAAAAAGTGGTATCAGAGCGTAGTTACGCTCTGATGTCCATAGTACCGAGCATAGGGGATTACCGAGTTAGGATTTCAACCGTCTTAAGACGGATACTTAGAAACCTAACTTGGAACTACCGTTGTTAACAACGGATACCCTTGACGTTCTTAGGAACGATACCTTGTTTTCAATCCAAGACCTTTGAATCATATCTTGCGGAGCCTAATGTAACTGCTAAATGTTCAGATGTCAGGAAGAGGTCCAGGTCGCCCTAGAGGAGGGGGCAATGACGGACCCGGCACGCAGACGATAGCTGAGATCGTCGCCGCCACAGAAGCACAGATGCTACCACAAGTAATCCAAGCTATGCAACAAACTCAGCAAAACCAGCAGAACCAAGCGGGACCAATCCCTCCCCCGCCACCCAGAGAAGCGAACTGGGTAAAAGCTGTAGCGGAACTCCGCCCTCCTTGCTTTAGGGGCGAGAGTGATCCGGCTAAGCTCGAAGCCTACATCTCCGAGATGGAGACGGCATTCGAAACCCTCGAAGCTCCTGCTGGAGTTCGAGTCAGAGTTGCTGCTTATTATCTGAAGGATGCAGCCATGGATTGGTGGAAGCTAATCAAGCATGAGCACGTCAGCGACCCCACATTCGATTGGGAGTCTTTCGCATCTCTCCTCCGATCCAAGTACTATCCAGAGCACGTAAAGACAAAGAAAAGGCTAGAGCTGGACGCCTTGAAGATGACAGACAAGATGTCTGTGGATGAGTACTACCGCACCTTCACTTCTATCCTCCGTCTCCTCCCTGATCTAGGATACACCGGCCAGGTGTTGGTCGATCGCTTCTATGGCGGTCTGAGCCATCGCCTACGGTACGGTATGGGCTACACCAGATTTACCTCCCTTTAGGTAAATATCGGTTAACCCTTAGTATCATTTCAATTCCTTGAATTCCTTAAATTCCTTGAATTCTTTGAGTCTTTCCTTATCCTTCTTAAATGAGAATCCCGGCTAATACCAGAGATTTCAGGAGTGTTATCACGCGGCTTCTCGCGTTGAAATCACTTGCCAATTAAGGGATGAAGAGACCGCACTGAAGCGCAAAGCCAACAATAAAAACACCAGTACTGAGGAGCAGAACCAGGGGAAGAGTTGGAAAAAGAAGAAGGGGAATTTCTTTCAGCAATCCCAAAAGAAATCCCCAAGTGAGAGCAGTGCCCACACTGAGCAGGGCAAACTAGTTGAGCTTCTTCAGCTTGGTTATTCTGCACCGGTGGCAGCAAAGCCACTGAGATCACACCCACCTAAGGGTAAACTCCTAATCCAATTCGTATTCGTGTAAGTACTATATCTAGTATATCCACGCACACATGTGCTAACCCTCTAACCTCAGGTTCTAGCTCCGGTTTCGCCAAAACCTTCTCCGATGGCCGCGCCTATGTGTGCAGAAAGTGCAATCAGGACCATCCCGGCAAAGATTGCTATGGGAGAGATATCAAATGCTACAATTGCCAGAAGCTAGGACATACAGCTAACAAGTGCCCAGAGAATGGGAAGCCAAAGGGGAACTACCAAAGCTACAGGCAGAGGGAAGACAAGGAGGTTGCATCTGGCGATGCACCGACCCAGCAGGCACCACAGGGACTGGGATCCCGGGGACCTCCGAGGGGTGCACCTCAGAGGCAGCCTGTCCTGTCATAGACCGTGATGGGTCCGGTTCTAAATCCGGCCCAGGTAATAATCTAAACCTTTAATCCTTGAAGTAGCATGTCTAAGTATTGGAGTAACTGTATGAGTGAATGCATGAGTAAATAAACTGAAGTGTGTATTAAGCATGAAATGAAGTAGTTGAAACTAGTACTCACCGTAGATGAAATTTACAACCATAGGAAGCTTTAGTATCTGCTATCCGATACCGGTAAACCTGAATCAAGAAGAGATCGACATCACCAACCACTACTACACCAGCGAACAGTGTCAGGTCATCCGACCAGGTATGATCTTATTAAGGGGATACCTGACACCCGAAGCACAAATCTCAATCATTCGACGATGCAACGAGCTAGGAACGGGTCAAGATGGATTTTATACACCCGAATTCCCCGGTGGAGCGAAGATGAAGCTAAAAATGATGTGCTTGGGAAAGGACTGGAATCCTTATACCAAGACATACCAGGAGACACGAACACAAGATGGAGCGACGCCACCGACAATACCCCCAGAGTTTCAGACACTCGTCACACAAGCAGTAGAACTTGCACAACAATGTGAACATGAACCGATCCCCACACTTGAAGCGGACCTCTGTATTGTTAACTTCTATGAGAAAGAAGGACGACTTGGGTTACACCAAGACAAGGACGAGACAGCGGAATCTCTTGAACAAGTAGTGCCCGTAGTGTCTTGGTCCATTGGTGATGACGCCGTATTTATGTATAGCGAGCAGAAGCGTGTGGACCTCGCAGAGAAACTTGTATTGAGATCAGGAGATGTCCTAATCATGGGTGGAAACTCTAGGATGCTGTATCACGGGATCAACAAGATCAAGTTGAATACGGCACCGCCGGCAATAATCAATGCCACACACATGAAACCAGGACGCCTGAACCTTACCTTTAGGAAGTATTAAATTCATAGTATCATGTAATGTATTAGTAACGTGTATTAGAGACACGGTATGTATGATGGTTGGTTTATCAATAAAGAGCAGTGTTGATTTAAATCCACTTGTGTCCACCATCAATACTTATCCAATTGTGACTTCAATAGGTTGTGGACTCGGTACTGAAGGTAACCTGAGCATCCTCACCGAAGCACAAGCCGGCAGAAGCGGCACCATCTTAACGGGAACATTCCCAGTAAATGGCATTGATACCAATGTGTTATTCGACTCCGGCGCCTCTCACACTTTCGTATCACCATCCTTTGTGAAGAGGTTGAAGCTAGATGCGGATGAGCTACCGAACTTCATGGTTACTCTCCCATCGAAGGAGTGAGTAAAGTGCACCAAATATTATCAATCAGCCACCATCGAAATCAAAAACGAAGCGTTTCCCATTTCCTTCATCGAATTCAATGGATTGGGATTCGACTTAATCATCGGAATGAATTGGTTGGAGCGGCACAAGGGTAGAATCCTCTGCGCCGAGCATCGATTGCTGCTCAAGGGTCCTTCTGGGGTTATAGTATCTTACCGCCAGAGACCGAGAGAGCCTTCGACCACACTTATATCTGCTATGGCTATGTACCGGGAGCTCAGAAAGGGCCAAGAAGTATATCTGTGTTATGTATAAGATCTGGAGAGAGATCCAGAGTTCAGTGATGATGTACCGATAGTATCTGAATTTCCCGACGTATTCCCTAAGGAGCTACCCGGCATGCCACCACCGAGAGCAGTGGAATTTGAAATTGATCTATTGCCAGGTACCGGTGCCATTGCTAGGGCACCGTACCGCATGGCACCTGCGGAAATGACAGAGTTGAAAGAGCAGTTGCGTGATCTTCTCGACAAAGGGTTTATACGCCCGAGCGTATCACCCTGGGAAGCACCGGTTCTCTTTGTGAAGAAGAAGGACGGCAGCCTCCGACTTTGTATTGACTACCGCGAGCTGAATGCGGTCACAGTCAAGAATAAATACCCATTGCCACGCATCGACGACCTATTTGATCAGCTGAAAGGAGCATCAGTCTTCTCCAAGATTGACCTCCATTCTGGGTATCATCAGATTGCAATCAAAGAGCAAGACATCGAGAAAACGGCATTCCGCACCAGATATGGCCACTACGAATTCACAGTGATGCCATTCGGTTTGTCAAATGCACCAGCAAAATTCATGGACCTCATGAATCGATTATTCATTGAGCAGTTGGACACTTCAGTGGTTGTCTTCATCGACGACATACTTGTATATTCCAAATCAGCAGAGGAACACGAAATTCATTTGAGGAAAGTGCTAGAGACACTGCGCGAGAACCAGCTGTATGCGAAGTTCTCTAAATGCGAGTTCTGGCTGGATCAGGTATCATTCCTTGGTCATGTCATCTCGAGCGCAGGCATCTCAGTTGACCCTTCAAAGATAGAAGCTGTACGATCATGGCCTAGACCTAAGATGGTTACCGACATTCAGAGCTTTCTTGGTCTAGCCGGTTACTACCGGAGATTCGTAAAGGACTTCTCGAAAGTCGCTAAGCCCATGACTACACTGATGAAGAAAGATGCACCATTTGTATGGACAGATGAGTGCGAGTTATCATTTCAGAAACTAAAAGACTCATTGACCTCAGCGCCCGTCCTTACTCTTCCAGGGCACAGAGGGATTTGAGGTGTATTGTGATGCATCAGGCAAAGGAATGGGATGCGTACTCATGCAGCATGGCAAGGTAGTTGCTTATGCCTCCCGCCAGCTGAAAAAGCATGAGGAGAATTACCCGACACATGACTTAGAGTTAGGAGCCATTGTCTTCGCCTTGAAGATATGGTGACACTATCTCTATGGGGTAAGCATCACCATCTGCTCCGATCATAAAAGCTTACAGTATGTATTCACGCAGAAAGAACTGAACTTGAGACAGAGAAGATGGATGGAATTTCTTTCAGATTACGACATCGACTTACAGTATAAGGAAGGGAAGGCAAACATTGTAGCCGACGCCCTGAGCCGTCGAGCACACTCACTCCATTTACTACTCGCTTCTTCTAGCTTGGTTGACGAGGTGCGAGATGCTCAGTTGAGCGACCCTTACCTAACCGAAATCAGACACAAGATCGAGAATGGTACATTTAAGAGGAAGAAGTATGACTTCAAGCTACACGAGGATGGTTTGATTCGGTTGAATGGTAGGCTATGCGTCCCCTGAAGCAATGCTGAGCTAAGGGATCGCATCCTGCGAGAGTCACACTGTTCCACATTGTCAGTCCATCCGGGAGCCTCCAAGATGTACAAAGACATGAAGAGGTACTTCTGGTGGTCTGGAATGAAATCATATGTGACAGAATTTGTATTGAGATGCTTAACATGCCAAAAGGTGAAATTTGAACATAGTAGACCGGGCGGAATGGTACAATCTATGCCAGTTCCGGAGTGGAAATTCCATGATATCTCCATGGATTTTGTTGTAGGACTCCCACCTGCCAGGGGAGGACTCAACATGATCTGGTTTATAGTCGATCGCCTTACCAAGGTTGCCAGATTCATACCGATGAAGGACACCTGGAAGGTAGTAAAGCTAGCTGAGCTATTCGACAAGGAGATTATCAGACATCATGGAGTCCCGAAAACAATAGTATCTGACCGCGACACCAAATTTCTTTCGAGATACTGGAGAGCTTCACGGGAAGCGCTGGGTACAGAATTGAAGTTGAGTACCGCCTTCCATCCTCAGACCGACGGTCAGACAGAAAGGACCATCCAGACACTGGAGGACATGCTTCGGGCATGTGCCTTAG
The DNA here is from genome assembly GCA_023374045.1 of Limonium bicolor. Classification (NCBI taxonomy): domain Eukaryota; kingdom Viridiplantae; phylum Streptophyta; class Magnoliopsida; order Caryophyllales; family Plumbaginaceae; genus Limonium; species Limonium bicolor. The sequence goes on from CM041778.1 coordinate 245,603,639, forward strand.
ACTTTCAGGGGAGTTGGTTAGATAAGCTTCATCTTATCGAGTTCTCGTATAATAATAGCTACTATCACGCCTCGATTAAGATGTCGCCTTTCCAAGCTCTATACGGTAGACCTTGCCGTACACCCTTGTGTTGGGATGAGTCAAGCGAAGCGGTCATCATAGGACCGGAGTATCTTGAGCAAGTGCAAGCTGAAGTGCAGCAAATTCGAGCTAATATGAAGGCAGCCCAAGATAGACAAAATCCTATGCGGATGTGCGACGACGCGACCTTGAGTTCGCCGTGGGCGACCAAGTATTCTTGCGCGTTTCACCTATGAAGGGTATCTTCAGATTTGGTCAGAAGGGCAAGCTTAGCCCAAAATTTGTAGGGCCGTATGCTATCACCGAAAGAGTTGGATCCGTAGCCTACAGGTTAGCATTACCTGAGGACTTGGGGCGTGTCCATGATGTATTTCATGTGTCACAACTCAAGAAGTACATTGCTGATCCTTCTCACGTCTTAGAGCCTGAGAGACTATCTATCGAGCCAACCATGAGATACGTTGAAACCCCAGTGAGAATCCTGGATAGGAAGACCAGAGACACTCGCCATAAGTCTATACGAATGGTGAAGGTCCTATGGTCAAACCATGATGTCGAAGAAGTGACATGGGAGTTGGAAGATGCCATGAAGGCTAAGTACCCACAGTTGTTCATAGACTAGATAGTCTAGTATTTAGCAATACGGGTACGGGTCGTACCCCTTTTAAGGGGGGTAGAGCCCTTTTGCTTTTGCATTGCTTCGGGGTAAGCATTGCTTAGTGTGTAGGTATTGTAATAAAATTTTGTATGGCACATGTAGTGCAAGTGAATTGGTATATGTATGTAGGCATGTGTAATGTGCAGTGTATGGACTTGTATGTGTAATGTGTATTGCGAACTGTAATGGTGTATTGTGTATTGTGGAATGGTATGAATGGAAAATGGTGAATTGTGTATGTGAATTGTGTATGATGCTTGAAGTGTGTATGTTTGCAATGTGGAATGGAGTAAACACCCCATAGGTGTAGTAAGACACATTAGTGCAATTGGTTTGCCTAATGAGTAGAATTACCAAAACTATTAACCTTGAGCAACTTTGAGGGCAAAGTTTCTTAAGGGGGGTAGATTGAAATACCCCGTAGTTAAAAATAGTGTTTAATTAGGCTAATAAGTAATTTAGAAGCTTAATTATGCATAAATAATCATGAGGGAACAAATCCTGAAGAAAACGGATTAAAAACACTAACGAACATTAAAGCACGTTTTTCGAGGTAACTGGGAAAACGTATCTTTAAGCGGGTAAAATAGACTCGTAATAATTTTGGTCAACTAAATAATCATTAATAAATACTAGTGAAGCTTTAGAACCAATAAAATCAAGAAAACGAGAAATTAGTAAAAACTGTCAAAACGGGAAGTTGTGGGGTAGAAGTATAAATAACACAAACTTATGTGTCCAATATTGTAAAAAGGATTTTTTTAAAACCCTTATGGGTCTGTGTGTGTCCGATCCCACCCCCCTCTCTCACACTCTATTAATTCCCCCTTACTCACAAAACAAAAAAGTAATAAAACTACTACTTTATCTACTTATTACCCCACTCTCTCACACTCTCTCTCCTCTCCATTCTATCTTCACTCACGTAATACCCCTCACCCAGCCCCTCTCTTTTCTTCCTTCTTCTTCCTCATCGGTCATCCATGGAGAAAAGAGAAGCCACACAAAAATACTAACTTCTCTCATCTTGTAACCCTCTTGAACCTTCTCCAAAAATTGTAAAAACTACACCATTGGAACCCTCTCATCAAGAGCTACATTTTCATCCTTTCGAAATTCGAAAACCAAATTTTCGTTTTTATGGGTATGTCCCATTTGGAGCTTCAAGACTACCATTAGCACCACCTTCTTCTCCTTGTTCTTTTAAGGTAAAAATCTTCTTGAAACTCCATCTTTTTCTAACCTTTAAGGGCAAAATGAAATTCTAAAACTAAACCCTTGCTTGCTCTCTTGTGCCCAGCCGATTTTGGCATTTTTGAAAGGGTGGAAAGATCATTCTTGAGCCACTCCAAGCTTCATTTACACCCTTGCAAGGTAATGGGAATTCTAAACCCTAAAACCTACTTAAAACTTAATAATAGTTAGGGTTAGTTTTTAGTGTATTGAAATGTGTATGTATATGGGTTGTAGAGTAGAGAATTTGTGTTTGCTAAACCGGTGGAGAAAGAGAGAAGGAGAAAGGAGCAAGAAGAAAGGGAATTTAGAAGAAGGAAACAAGGTAATTAAACTCATTTGTGTAGCTTTGTAAATGATTATGTACAGATTTTTAGAAATGAAAATATGTATTGTAAATGGTAATGCATTAGTAGTGTAATGTGTAAGAGAACGCAAGTGTTTGAAACCTTTGAAAACAATTTAAAACTGTCATAAACTTATTGGGATTGTAATGTGAAGTGCAGAAATTTTGTAGTGTTGGATGGGTAGTATTTGTGTGGATGAACTTGGTATATTGTTGTTGTGTATAAACAGGTGGATTAAGTGTTAAAATGTGATTGAAACAATGAGGTGAGAGTATAAAAGTATAGGGGGACTATGGTAAAATTTGTCTAGGATTAGAACACTTAATGAATTAGAAACTAGGGGAATAATGTAGGTTGTAACAGATTTTGATCAAGATAGGTAGAGGGTAAGTTGAGAGAGATAGATAATGCAATCTAAATACATTAGTGTTAGAAATGTCAATAGAAGAGGGAGGTATAGGAGAGGAGTGTAATTGTCAAATCTGTAGCAAAATGCAACTAGAGAAGAAACTATTCAGTGTTTAGGGAAACTTGGAAAATTATGTGAGTGAATTAGTACAGAGATGTATAGAGAGTTAATGAATGAATTAAGGTGTATTAGGAGGATTAATAAGTGTTAAAACATGTGGGATTAAGTGTAGGAACAATGGGGAAGTAATGGGTAAAAGAGAGGACTGAAAACAGAAATAAAAATGCAAATACTGGGCCGGACCGAACTTGCGACCGGACTTGCAAGTTCGGTTGAGCCCAGATTTACAAAGATGGGAATGCTTCTGGAATGGACCGAACTTGCGACCGGACTTGCAAGTTCGTCGGACCAGAAAATTCTCCCGTTTGTAACCTACTGGAATCGACCGAACTTGCGACCGGACTTGCAAGTTCGGCCGAGCCAGAAAAATTCCCCGATGAAACCTTATGGAATGGACCGAACTTGCGACCGGACTTGCAAGTTCGGTCGGCCAGAAAATTTCCGTAATGTGAGCTTCTGGAATGGACCGAACTTGCGACCGGACTTGCAAGTTCGGTCGGGCCTGAAAAATTCGGTAATGTGAGCTACTGGAATGGACCGGACTTGCGACCGGACTTGCAAGTTCGGTCCAGTCAAACAAAAAAAATTATTTAAATTAAATAATAATTATATATATATATGTATACCCACATATATATATATATATATGTACATGTATGTAAGCATGCCAATATTAAGTAAGAATAATAAAACTTAAGGTAATGAAAATAAGTAAGGAATGTGTAGGTGTAAGAAGTACAAGGACATAGTAAGTATGAGTTAAACTAATGATAGTTAGATTAATCATTCAATTGTATGTATGTAATAGGACTTGATTTGTGACACCGGGAGACGTTCGGAAATACGTACACGGTGAACGGTATGGATTCCTCATGCCCCGTATGCTATCTTGGTTACTCTGATTTGTGTGTTGTGCTAATTGATCACCAAATAAGATAAATGCACGAATCGGAGTTATCATGTTTACTTGTGAATATGTAGTGTTGTATATTGTTGTATATTGTCTTTAAATTTAGTTTGTATAATTCATGAAATATATGGATGAATTTGAATGCTTGTATGAATGTTGCAACGTGCTGTGACCGATTGTGAATGTGTTTGGGCTTCTAACTTATTCCTAACAAGCTAACCAATCTAACTTAAATTGGTAATTAAATTGGAATGAGTAGAAGTCCGATATAGTTTCGACCACGCGTGAGGATGCGGAGTCACGAGAGGTTGGCTCCAATTCCTGACTCTTAAACTGGTCCGCGGCCCAAATCCCTTAAGTGGGTAGCATCCAGGATTGGTAAGTCAAGTAAATCCCGGAGGTGGGACGGCGTAGTCCCCAGGGCCGGAGGTCCCGACGACTTAACTTGAGTATGAGTAAGTAAGTAAGAATGAGTAAGTAAAGTAAATGAAAGTAAGTAAGTGTAAGTAAGAAAAAGTAAGTAATGAGTAAAAGAGTAAAAGCATTCCGATTAACCCGGATGCATAATTTGGTATACCATGGCTGTAGTTTTTGATTAGCCGGTGTACCATGGGGTACACCTTTTTGGGATACTGTGAAGGGCTTTTAATTGGTATAGATGAGTAGTTGGTAGGTACTCATTCTTTTGGAAGATTGGAAATGGATAAGTATACACTTTAAATACTCGTGATCAGAGTGTAAGATTGTTATCTTTTGTATTTGGTAAGTAATGTAGTAGCTCGGTATGTTATGTTCATCAGACCGTGACTGTAAGTAGAATGAGCCTAGCTAGCCGTATGGGCGGTTAGCGGCATTGTATCACCCGCCGTAGTAAGTAGTATTTCCGCTGCGAGTAACTCTGGACTATTGGGATGATGAACGGTAAGCATAGGATTAGCGGTTGGGTGTTACACTTCAAGTGTCAAAAACCAATCCTAACCATCCATTTACAACCCCTTTGAATGGATAAGGAGGGGGCGAGTTGCCTTGATCATCATTGCAAATAGTAAGGAGGTGAATAGTAACCGAGATATTTTCTCTCCTTTCCTTGATATTTTTGGCCACCACCTTAGGCCATGTTTGGCTTGAGCCTTTTATAGGTATTAAAACTATATGTGTAGGTATGTTTACTAGTGTGGGTTATCAAGTTCCAGGAATTTCCTCGGTTACTTATGAGCTCTCCCGAAGCCTCGTTTGCCCAGAACCACTAAATACTGAAAAATGTAACTAAATTGTCTTATATTAAAAGAAGAAAGATAGATTGTTTCTTTCCTCAAAACACTCTCAAAAGTATCTAACACACTTCCTAAGGTTGATAAACCACTCTCAGTTCCTGAGGAATTTAGTAATTTTCGGAAATTTCAGGAATCCTGTGAAACTAAGGTTTACCGGGTGATACTCCGGAAACTAAGGTTCCTAATGTTCACCAAGCACCTCCACTAATTATAACCTCTCCATCTTTAGAAATTAGGGTTTCCTAAGGTTTACAGTTAAGTAAGGCCCTAATCACAGTTTAGAAATTGGGGTATTACATCCTCCCCCGTTAAACAAAGCTTCGTCCTCGAAGCTCAATTCATCACACCCAAATACAGTCACATACTCCAGAAATTAAACAAATTCCACGCAATGATTCCAGGGTAACTTTATCAACCACAGATGATTCAGCAACATCACACAAAACCTCAGACACACCAATCCCATCCATCACACGATATAAACCATTCACAAATTCAATGATACCACATATATAAAACCATGAAGAAACAATTCCTAAAATAACATTCAAGTATTACCAACCATTTCTAGCACCAACAACATTCAGAATCACAAACATTCATAAACACTATATCATTCACCACTTACCATACGAATCTCCCCCCCCTAAAAAAAAGTTTCTCCTAAACTTTAATTGTTAACCTTAAAAAAGAAGTTTCCATCTACCGCTTAATAATTAACCTTAACCGTGATAACTTCCTGAATCCTATGAAGATTCTTTAGTATCTTCACTGCCTTTCTTGTGGTTATGGGTCCACAACGTTTCCGCTGCGCTACTCTGATAAGCATTTCCACCACTCTACCTCCATTATCCTTCCCGTACCTACACTCGAAGGCTCTATGTCCTAACTTCCACAATTAAAACACTTCACCAACTTTCCTTCACAATCTTCACCCGGATGGTTCTTTTCACATATCTTGCAATAAAAGTATCTAGTTCCTTTATCATTGAATCGCCGTCCCGGGTAATTGGGTCTGGCTCCTCCACTTGGTCTAACTTCTATTTTAGCCCTCTTATCAAAGCTCTTGGCCTTACGAGTCTCCATTCTCCTTTTCCGCCCCGTTTGTACTTCCTTCCTCCTCTGTTGTACCCTATAAAGATAGCAGCTTTATCGTATGCCTCTTGTAAAGTAGTTATAGGTATCACACTCAAAGCTTCTTGTAAATCCCAATTAACCCTTCCAAGAAGCGTTGAACCTTAGCACTCTCATCAGGTACCACATGCGGAGCAAATCTAGCAAGCTCCACGAACTTAGCATGATAAGTTTTAACGTCATCCATCCGCTGCCTCAATCCAGTAAATTCCTGATATTTCTGCAACCTTACATGCTCCGGATAAAATCTTTTCCTCATCACATCCTTTAACATATTCCACCCAAAACCCGGATTTCCTTTGAGTCTCTCCTCCTCCGCAGTCCACCACAGATCAGCCTCTCCTTTAAAATAAAATACAGCCCCACTCACCTTCTTTTCTTCGGGGCAATCAATGATATCAAATATTTTGTCAAACTCTCTGATCCACTCTTCCAGAATCACTGGATCCTCTTCTCCCGAATAAGTACTGGGTTTCATAGCTGCTATCCTCCGGGAGAAATCCTTGGGTTGTAACACCCCTCATAATAATTACGTATTAGTCGCTCACGTGAACAGGAAATAAAGGCGTCTCACAGCGGAAGTAATTACAGTAATAGAACTCACATGGGTGTTACTTGCCACCACTCGCCCATGCGAGTGATGTAGCAGTACAACATCTTAACAAAATTAAACATAAAGATACAATCCGCAGTGACGACGAGATACCACCTACATTTCTATCTAAATATCGAAAGCACAACTACTGTGAGCATCTAAACATGATCCAAGTCTTACAACCCCTTTCCAGTGGAATCATTTAATACATAACGAGATATGAACGGTAAATCCAAAATCAACAATGTCCTAACTACCCAATCCCGCACTTCGGCTTCAACGTGTTCAAACAACCTGCATAATAAGTGTAGTATCAGCGATAAACGCTGAGTATGCCGGATCTGGACCCTATTGGTCACTTGTCATTTTTAACCGTCTTGATATTAGATTGTTTTCATGCTTTGTCATTTTACAGATATGATAAATACTGTAACAGCATGCATGATTATATAATCATTCATCCAATCCAAACATATAGGATACACACATTACTGTCATACATCATACAATACAATGGTATTGAGAACTCATTCATCGTACGTTTACATCATCACATAGTACATCACTCAGCCCTCCGGGCCTTCACACATCGTTTGTTTAGGTTAGCACAGTCGGGCGTCAGTTAGGACAACCCGAAATATACTCACTTGGACAGTAGTCCCACGTACACACAAAGGTGCTCACTGCCCTGATCATCCGAAGACTCTGGGACTTATTCACTTTGCCTTTGTAAAGGCGTCCATTTAGGTGGCCGAGGGCCTGGTGCCAACGGTAGCACCTCCGCCTGACGATCTATCTAGGCTCGATCAGGATTTAACTAGGGAAAACCCGATACGGGATATCCCAAGAGATCTCTACGCGCGACCAGCAGCCAGTGACTGTCTGGATTAAGGTACATCATCACATTCATTCACACTCCACTGTTAGCTTTGATAGTTAGATAGTCAGTTACAGTTTTTGTTATGGAGTACATCACTTAATTTGTTGGCTGCCCTATGGGTCTTACGCATGCCTAGAATCGTTCTAGGTAACATTCACGTTCGAGTCAAAGCTCTAGAGACCGACAATGTCGTGTCCCGTTCCTAAGTATTTTACTTAGGTTATAACTACATACTTGTAATACTTAGCGTATTAGGTCAGACAACAGTGGTCACAACACACATTTCGCATATGTAGTTTTATATAAGTCGATCTATAGTCGACGTAGTATTAGTCCCGTAGGACGTTCGTGCATAAATAATTAATGCAGTGAACATAACTACACATCACACACATAAATCACATACATACATTCACACAAGTTATTTATCAAACAAATCCGAGCCCGAGGAATTCCTCAGGACAACTCGGATCAAATCCCTTTACATACCGTACACCGTAGTCTAGATTCGGGCAGTGTAGGCCATTAGAGCTTTCGAGCGCGTACGTCGGAAGTGCGATCTAGTAATACAAGGAACACTAAGCGTCAATCCACATGACACCCCAATTCGGTATTTCCAAATAACGGTTGAAATTCTAGTACCATGTCCCCAGACTTAACATTTGTTACTAGTTAAAGTATCGTCACTATTATTTTATAACCCCTCACCCGTTGTGTGAGTTAATACTCGGTTTACATTAGAGCATGAAACCTTACGTTGTACACATATGACATTTCACTCGGGGTTTATTTATCATACCAAAGTCTTATACTAACTTTGGTATTTTACGTCGTAACTTTAGTGTATAATCTTATTTCTTGACATGTGTTTATATATGTATGTATGCGTTTAGCATAACAGTTGAATAACTATATCCTAGCCACAAAATATTATTTGTGTTATACTAGTTCCATAATGTTATAAAATACGCTATTTTATGTGTCATTAACTTTATAACATATAGTTTTGGTAACATATGTATGTATCGAATATAGTGTAAACACATTATACATTTGTGTTCCTTGTTTTATAATTCTCATGCATTGATCACAATATATCATACTTATAACGTGTTGTAGATATTTAAGTCTATGACATTAAAACTTGTAATGGATAAACTCAAAGTTTTATAACCCTTGTTATAATTACCGGTAGTGTATATCTTGACTCCATTTCCCGTCAACTCCCTTATTCTAACATTCCAGTTTACCACTTGCTTTTCATCATACTGCATTCATCATACATTATTATCTTACAACTATATTGTACCTTAATCTCCACTGTCACTCAGCTACACAGAAGCTGTTAATAAATGAAATCTGAAACATGTAGTCTATAACTTTTTTCTTCCAGTTTCTTGAGTTCATCAATCTATTTGTAATACATTAAACTGTTCCTGACTTTGCTCCGAGTGTTATAACCTCATCAGGTGTACTGCTAGCTCAGAAGTTTATTATCAGGCCATTATAACCCACTTATACCTACTGTGACAGCTATACAGAGAACAACCTCACTAAAACTGAAACAGCCATTCTGATGTCCTCACTCTATTCCCTTTTCTTTGCTCACGAATCTTAACTTCCAACCTTCCCCAAATGTTAACTAATTAGTCAGGTGAAACTATCCAGGTGTTAGGCTCATAAACTCTCAGTAAACCCCCTTACACACTCACTGTCACTGGTTATACAGAAAACAATGCTCCAGAAACTAGCAAACTGAAGCATGAACCAGAGAACTCTCTGTGTTTTTTTTTCTTTCTGTTTGTTTGGAATTCTGTCTTTCAAATCTCTCACAAGGGGTTTACACTCTTAGTTACATGCATTAAAGAGGTTTTAAGTTCACCCCGAACCCAGCACAACACATACCCGGTTTCTGTACCAGTTACACAAATGTATATACAGAAGCAAATTCTGAAACAGCCCAGAACTGATGGATTATCCCTTTCTTCTTCTGTCGATTGTTAATTGCTTTTTAATTCATCCTTCAAGTGCCTACTGCTTTACTCATGCGTGAGAGGTGTGTTTAGGTTCATTAGTTCCTTAATTCAACTCTAGAACTGAAGCTGAAATTGAAAACAGAAACTAAAACTGAAACTGATTGGAAATAGAATCCATGGACTGCTGCTTTTTTTCTGTTACTTTCTTTCTGTTCCCTTACTCTTAGTGTTAGTTTCGTAAGGTTGCTTACCCAATCAAGTATTCCAGCTAAGTTCCCAACCCAAAACAATCTAAAACCTCTCTGTTACTCCCACTGGTGAAAGCTTATACTGAAACAAGGAGGTACAGGAACCGAGCTTATGACCTGATATACCTTTCTGCCATTTTTTTCTGTTGCTCACAGGTTCGTTTTCAATTCATCCCAAAGTACTTATTCACCTAGTTAGGTGTTTATTACAGCTTCCCTCTCAAAAACAGTTCCAAAGCAATGTTGTTACACCACTGAAATGTTCTTAGCCTGAGATGAATAGAACAACAGCCCTGACACACGAACCTGATAGTTTCTTTTCTGTTGTTTGGTTTCTCTATTTTCAAAACTATTTCTTAGTTTTTTTTTCTCCAGCTTGCTTAGTTACTTGTTTATATGTTTTGACACAGTTCCTACCTAAGGCACTAAGTTAAAGCTGCAAAAACCCACTCTTATGAAATGACAGATTTAAGAAATCAATCCAACTGCAATATGAACTGATATCGTGTCTTCTGTTTTTTTTTGTTCTAGCTTCCCAATTTACTGCCTCATGCAATTAAGTGTCTCACCTCGACTTCACTTCAATAACAGACCTATGACAACATGGTAGGCACCTCTAAAATTCCTTTACTCCAAATCTGTATAACTGAAAAAGAAACATAACCCAGAGGATGTGAACTGCTGAAATCTGAGAAAACAAAATCGGTATACTTCCTCTGTTCCTTCTTCTTCTCTGATCAATTGATGATTTTCTTTCCAAGGGTTTATAAATTCACTCTAGTGCCTTAGAGTGTGCTAGGATCATAACATCACACTTCAACCTTTTATAACTCACTGCTACTGAGTCATACAAACTTAAGTTTCAAGGAGAAGAACTGTACACTGAACTCAAAAACTGATTTTTCCTCATTTCTATTCCTCTTATTGCTCTCATCTGGCCTCCAACTTCTTTCCCCTAATTGCTATACAACAGTCAGGTGGTTTAGCCAGATCTTAACTCAGGAACCACCCTAACCACACTGATAAATTTGTTAAAACTTTCATACAGAAACGTAAAACCGTGGTGGACTGCAACCAGAATTGGTGGGCTATTTCTTGATTCCCTCTGTTAGGTGGTGAACAGACCTTTAGTTTTTTTTCTCTCTAAGTGTCTTATAAGCTCACTTAAGTGTACTCGAAGTGTTTTATCAGGGTTTTATCTTCAAGCAGAATTACAACAGTCATTAAAGCTACTGAAACATTCCAGTGTTTGCTAAAACTGAAACAGAAAATAGAAGCTGTGTAACCACTTCGCCTCATTTCTTTTCTTTGCAATTCAACTTCCAGTTTCTCCACCTTAGGACTGACTTGGTTTGGTGTCTTAGTAAAATTATAGGCTCGAAGCAAACCCAACATGATGCCGTTATCTCTACTGAGACAGGTTTGCACGGAAAGCCTTGAAATTCAGAAACTGATAATCCAACCTTGACATTCTTCTGTTACTTGCTCATTGATATGTTGACTGATTCCCTAGATTTCCCAGCTGTTAGTTATATGTCTTACTATGGCTTTGGCTTTAATTCACAGCACAAGCCTGTTATACAGAGACACGAAATCCTAGAACTAAACTGAAGCATCAGAAACTGATAACTTCCTTGGGTTTCTGAGGTTCTTAATCTTGGGTTTCCTTTTCAGTTCCTTCAATTGGTTTGCACATAGCATAAGACTTGGCAAGGTTTGAGTTCATTATCCCACTCTACTGTCTTTAATCTATCCCTGCACTAGTTTATACAGAAGAGGGAAAGTTGTATAATTTGAATTGGTTTTCTGCATGGTTCTTTAGCCAACTCATACAGAGGTATTGAGCTATTTTGTTTGTTTAACACTTATAAGTGGCCATCAATTGTTTCACTCTGCATCAGCAATCACTAGTTTCATATCACGGTTTATCTCCAAAACAGCACCACATGCCAAGAACTCTTATTAGTTCAGAAATAATACCCACGGTTTATTTTTCTTTCTTTCAGAGTTGAAACGGTGCTCCCTTGTGGACCCTTGGCACATTCGAGACTTCCAGCTTCGTGGTCATGTGACAGCACGGTGAAAAGGCCATTCAGAAGTTACATGTGATAGTTCAGAAGAAGAAGATAAGCGATGGACCAAACTGAGATGGGTATAATTACCTTGTTTTTTTTTCCCTTTGTGTCTTACCGAAATGGACACAAGAAAGAAAGAAGATTTGTTGGTCTAGCTCCTACACTAAGCTGAATGTATCATTGGTCTTTGTACAGGAAGAAAAACAGGAGAGGAGAGTCCAACTCAGCTGGGATAGTTATTGGTAGTAATGAAGAGAAGTAATGCTCAAGGCTTACCGAAGTGACCAAGGAAAACAGGGTATACACTCGGGTCTTTTCTTCCTCCTCCATCTGGGTATACTCCTCTGATCTTTCCACGTATAGAGAATAGAGAATAGAGTTAGTAGTAGCTGAGGTTGTAATCGAAAATGGAGAGGAGAGACTTTGTTGGTTTCTTGCCAGATTTTACCGTGGGAGGTCGTCTAGCTTGCTCTCCCTGTCTCCTTCCAGTTCCAACCGAGGTTTCCCCCTGCCTTCACCAACTCAGCTCAGTCGTAGCATCTTTAAGGAGCCACCTTGGTAATGGAGTGTTGGTTCACGGTGAGAGGAGTAGCAAGAGTGGTACTGGCTTACGACTGAAGAGGAGGCGGTTCTGTGTGGGTGTGTCCAGGTCGAAGTGCATGTCGAGGGGATTGAGGAGATCGAGTTCATTATCAATGAGATGCCCATACTAACAGGATGGGGGAATGTCGGGTTTAAGTTTTCGATTCATGCACTTGTATGGGGAAGAACGGTACAACAGCATCATTTTCCTTGGTTCTGTCGGTAGTTTTTTTTTTTTGACATGGAGCTAAATGGCAGTGGTGGTGACGTGGTATCTCAAGTGTAGAATAAGTGATTTGCCTTGCTACTAGTTTGAATTCGTGTGTGTATATTACTGAATTCGAGCTTAGCTCAAACGGTTAAGGTTTCAGGATGGGTACAAGAGGTCTCGGGTTTGAATCCCGGCTGGAGCAGGTTTGCTCTTTTCTCTTTTTTTTTTGTTTCAGCCTATCAACCCAATTTAATGTATATAAGTACGGTAATAGTAAGCTGTTCGTTTGTTCGCAGGTTATTACTTGCTTGATTGTTTATACCTTAATGTATTAAGGTGTTATGAACTCACTTCAATAAGGTAAGCATAGTGAGTCACACATAATTATAATCGAGGATGTTAACGTGTCTGGTTACCAGTATTAAACTGGCGGAATACCTATTAGCCAGGTCAAGGAAATATATTGACCATAGGTTTGATTAGGTGGCTAATGTTATCATATATATATTTTTTTGCACTATTGGTTAATATTCACAAAACAATGCACATACATTTGGCTTTCTGAAAACTTTGTTGTGTTCAACTTATTTTTAAGGTATGCTTGGCGTTGATTTAATTGATTATATGCTTAATCAATATTTAATTTCTTAGGGGTATTTCATGGGTATTTCAGCTCTAGCCTCGTGCTGCTCCAAGATTCTTGCCATACTCAGTGTCAACTCCCTCAGTTCATCCATCTGTCCTCTCCCCTCACCATTACTCCGTCCACTCCCCTCTCCATTATTCTACACACATATATGTTAGTTGCAATATAAATAGTTAACTATAATCAATCAAGCACACAGCACACAAATTCACAACAAACATATTTCACAACCATATGGTTCTCCTAGTCTCCTAAACCTAAGCCTGGGTCACCTTGCTTCCTAGTCAAACTCAAATTTCCCCTCCAGCTAACCTATGGCTCTGATACCACTCTGTAACGCCCCGGTTTACCACCACCATTTACTTAGTCATTTTTTTTAAAAGAAACGTGCCATAACTGAAATATCATCATTAACTTGTATTATACATGCGTCAGTCTTTTACATAAGGTCCCCTGATACTATCACCGGGGTGTTACCGCCACACTTACTAAGACTAGTAAGTGTAAGGCTATTACCACCACCATCCCTTCATTAGATATCTTACAACGCTGTTCCCTACCAAAAGAGTGACACAACCAACCGTCACTTTACACCTTAGTACCAAAAGACCCCCTTCCAGCCAACTACTATGTTAGCTCATACTCCTATTTTACACCAAAAGCAAGGGGTATCAAAGACTATTACATCATTAGCAACTTAGCATGGGACTACTTCCATGTACTCATAAATAGTGGAAACTTCATAGGTAGTGGACTGACTACTGCCATTCTCCGGGTGCCTAAAACCCTGTATCTTCTTGTTCCACTCCTCCAAGCACTATCTCGGTGACCCCAGGCTGTATACCCCTACGATAGGTGACAAACATGAAAATAGAAAGTATCGGTGGAGTCGTCCTCAGTGCAGAGAAGGTGACCATCCCAGTTACCCTGAACACACAAAGTTCATATACACAAAAACACAAACAAATAAAATCAGTAAAAACTAAGTAACACTACCACACCCCGTAAAAACTTATTTTCTCTTTAAAACCTTTGTTTTCAAAAATATTAACATATAACAAATCAGAATAGGTCACACACCATTTACCTGTACCAGGAATATCAAGAGATAATTAATATCATAAACAAGATATTTCCAAATGAAGTCCACCACCACCACCACCCACCATATGTCCTTAAGTGCACACCCCTATTGAAAACTTCTGCCCAATAGGAGTAGATCATAGTGGCAGCTCCAATTCATTAGTAGGAGCTTATATTGTTGCCGGAATGTCGGCTTGGCCTTAAAGGCTCTCACAAGAGTCATAGCCTTAGGATAACCATGATATCAACATCACACAATACTTTCCACCACCACCACAAGAGGTTATCCTTAAACACATTTGCAAACCATGAGTAAGATATCATAACCAAGCTTTACACAAGTAGTAATTCACACATCAAGCTCACCACTTGTAAAATAACCTTAATAACATCATAACAATACCATTCAAGCTCCAATAAATCAGAGAATCAAACAATTTCCAAGAAACCACCTTAGAAAGCTTAAATTCTTATTTTTGACCAAAATCACTATTCACCAACTTAAATAACTTCCCAAAGGAGTCTCGGCCTAAATATTTAACCATGATACAATATAATCAAAGTATCTCCCAAAATTTTAGCTCAAGATCAATTCGGAAACCCATCCAAACACTCAGAAAGGCTTAAAGCACATTTTCTCATTTTTAGCTTCTTTACCTTGTCTAACCGACTTAAATTTCTCCATTCGACTTGATTTTTCAACCATAACCATATATTTACTATTCAAGACTACCCTCAAAACTTTAGCTCAGAATCATGTCGGAAACCCATCCAAACAATTCCTAAAGCTTAAAGCTCATTTTTCTCCATTTTCAAGATTCTTTAGAGTTTTCCTACTTCCCAACCTGATTTAGACTTTATTTTCTAGGATAGTCACTAAATATTCATCCCTAGTTTACTGTAAAAATATTAAGAAAATAGGAGATAGGATTCGTAGGTAACCAAATAGAATGACTTAAGAAAGAAAATAAGCTTAAAGGGTGAAAGTGATGTGCATAGATGTTACCTGTCCTCTCCTAGCCATTTTGATGTTCTTCTACCTTGATTATAGGTTTCTTGAGCTCAAAATCTCCACCAACCAAGTCACCCACCTTGGATTTTGACTTCCACTCCTTAAACTTGCCTTTTTCCCTAATTTTAGCTTAATTACTACCTTAGATTTGTGTTTCCAATGGAGGAGTGTTGTTGCCTAAGCTCCAATGGTGTTTCCTAGCTTAGGAGAAACAAGGTAGATGAAAAAGAATGGCCACCTTTCTCACCTACCATGGCCGACCTCCACCCCCCTTTTTATACTAAATTTCATCCTTATCCATTAACTTATAATCATTACTTCTGAAATTGTCCATAGCCATTGATTTGCTTCAAGTGTCAAAAACCAATCCTGACCATCCATTTACAACCGCCTTTGAATGGATAAGGAGGGGGCAAGTTGCCTTGATCATCATTGCAAATAGTAAGGAGGTGTGAATAGTGGTGAATAGTAACTGAGATATTTTCTCTCCTTTCCTAGATATTTTTGGCCTCCACCTTAGGCCATGTTTGGCTTGAGCCTTTTATAGGTATTAAAACTATATGCGTAGGTATGTTAATACTAGTGTGGGTTATCAAGTTCCAGGAATTTCCTCGGGTTACTTATGAGCTCTCCCAAAGCCTCGTTTGCCCAGAACCACTAAATACTGAAAAATGTAACTAAATTGTCTTATATTAAAAGAAGAAAGATATGATTGTTTCTTTCCTCAAAACACTCTCAAAAGTATCTAACACACTTCCTAAGGTTGATAACCACTCTCAGTTCCTGAGGAATTTAGTAATTTTCGGAAATTTCAGGAATCCTGCGAAACAAAGGTTTACCGGGTGATACTCCGGAAACTAAGGTTCCTAATGTTCACCAAGCACCTCCAACTAATTATAACCTTCTCCATCTTTAGAAATTAGGGTTTCCTAAGGTTTACAGTTAAGTAAGGCCCTAATCACAGTTTAGAAATTTGGGGTATTACAATGACGGTGTAGCAACCGAGTAGTAATAATGATATACTATAGATATCGACAAGAGAAGGACCACATGAAGGCAGCAGTGAGCGCAGTGGCGAGACACCGGTGGATGTTCGAGAAGTACCAGGCTTAGCAGCAGCCATGGCAGACTTCGCGCAGCAACTAGGAGCTCAACTTGTGGGAGCCATACCCCACCCGCCGCAGCCCAGGGAAGTCAACTGGTTGAAGAGCGTTGCAGACGCGAGAGTACCAATTTATTCAGGGGAACCGGACCTCGCCGCACTGGAGAAATTCATAGTGGAGCACTAGAAGGCGTTCAAGGCCGTCGGAGTTCCAGAAGACCAGCAGGTCGACATCGCCGCATACAACCTGAAGGGCGCAGCTGACATTTGGTGGCGGTCTGTTGAGGGCCATCATAGAGCTACACCGGACTTTGGATGGACAGCTTTTGTAGAAGTGTTGCGGGAGAAATTCTACCCCGAACACCTAAAGCAGAGGAAAAGGCAAGAGATCGAGACCTTAATCCAAGGGAGTCAAACGGTTGACCAATACTACGCACGGTGCACCAGGTTGTTGGACTATATACCAGGAGTCGACTACTCCGACGCAGAAAGAAAGAAGAGAAAGAGTACCGACGAAGATGATGGTGGAGCAACCTCTGGAGGTTACTGCAAGAAGGGGAAGAAATTCTTTGAAAAGAAGAAGGGGCGGAAGGATTTCCATGGTCAGAAGACGAAGGAGCAGGTCCCTCGTCTGACCGGCCCAGCTATTAAAGCTCAGCCACTAGGAACAGCACCACCTAGAGGCAAAAAGCCAACCCGTCACTACTACTATAAACGCTGTGGAAATGATCACCAGTCGTAGATTGCGCAGGAAGGAAGGTGGAGTGCCGCTATTGCAAAAAGGAAGGTCACAAGGAGTATGAATGCTTTTCCAATCCAGGGAGCCGAGTATACAAGGGAGCTAAAGGTTCACAGAGGACACCAGTTATTGAGGCGGGCGGACCAAGAGTAGGTCGGGCACCGCAGAACAACACCTATGCTAGAGGACCGGCAGGACAGCCATCCTCATCCAGGAGTCGGAGGGGAAAGGAGATAGTTCCATGAAGAAATACCATGTACACAGTGGGAACTTCAGGCGCTGAGGCTAGCGCTCAGCGTGAAACCGGTAAGCCTAGAACTTAAACCTAATGCATGATGCATGAATATGTGTTTATAGTTATCGGTCGATGAGACTTGTATGTGTTAGTAAGTTTCAAAATTTAGAGAGACCTGATTTAGGTAACCTCTCACCTAATGGGATACTTCAATATTTACTTTTTTCCCTTACCTAAGAGACCGTGGTCACCTGAGCCTATGAGCGAAGGTCGGGAATACCCAGAGGCATAACGCCAAGTAATTTAACCCGACATGATCCTACTCAAGAAATACTTAACTATAAATGAACAAATAACTATTGTAAATGATTGTAGAACTTTGGGATAGGCCTTGAAGGATTTTATATTCCAGGATATAGGAGTGGATCAAAACTTAAATTATATATGATGAGTATGGGTAAGGATTGGGATACCAGTTGTAGCATTCTCCACAGGGAGATGATGCTGAGTTTTTATGGTGATAAGAAGAGTAGGAAAAAGCCGAACAAGAAATTTTGAAGTAAGGAGACAGGTTGATATTTGGTGGAGAATCCAGATTAGTGTACCATGGGATTAAGAGTATTAAACCAAAATTAGTCTGGGGATACATGGTGTGAGATAGCACAATGAAGAATAGTGAATTAGTTTTCTTGGACTGCCAAAGGGCGTTACCAACTGTCCAATCTTACAGTAACTACAAATTATGACCTGCCTAATCGACGAGCAGATGTCATGAAAAAGGAGTACATTAATTATATAAAATACATAAGACTAAATGAATTGTCAAAAAGGGTTTGATGAAAACCTGCACGTATAGAGCAAATACTGAAATTTTATGGGATACCCAGGCACCGAGCTTACCGCTCAGTGCGAGACTGGAAGATCTTACAATCCCTTATTAACTCCGAGAGAAAATAGTGCACAACCTTGAAATATGACAATAGAGAAACAGGATCTCAATATATATAACTAAACATCCATCATGGATAAGTACGAGTTTTAAAATACCTTAACAAATACCAAGGGTCTCAGCTAGTACCAATACATAACAGTGCTGGACCCCTAATTAATGAAGGGGAGAGAACAAATTTGGAATATATATTTTTTGAAGTCGGGAGCACTACCTAATCAACAATACCAAATGCTACATACATACATGTAATTTGGAGGTTGTAAACCTAAACGTTAAGGAGTATTGATACATTTCAGAGGGTTAAAGTATCATTAAATATACCTACCCTATTTTGAGGCTATCGTCCTACACTATTCTTATGGTTCTGTACGAGCATATGTTTGCGATGACAGCTCAATTTGAGAATGCGAATAAAGATCGCAGTAAATCAAATAAGAATAACCCTCTATGTAATATAAATTTTAAATATAAACGTGGTAAGGAATAACCCTCCTTTACACTAACAATGAAGGTGGTATAAGTCATATTAAGAGTTTAAGTTAAATTATACACTAAAAGTGAGTGGAAGTTAAATATAAAAGTGGGAAACATGCCCCTTTGTTTGTAACCATTGTTTACATGTAAACCATCCTAACGTTATATGCTAAACCCTGTGATTCTAAATCCCAAACTAGAAACCCTTAGTTTGAGATGATACTAATATTAAGAGATACTTAACCTTGGCTGAACATATGGTTCACCAGATTCATGGAGTTTAAATGGAATAAGAAAAAGCCAAGCTTTATGGTGGAGGAAATAATACGTTAGGGAACTGTAATTGTGGATGGAGTCATGAAAACTTTTCCTTGAAGTCTAACTGTGACTGTCTTTGCTCCAAGTGATGATAATCAAAGTATAGGCAATAATCAAGCCCTGATAAGTGAAATAGTAGATAAGCCTTTTACAGAGAAGAGAGTATTCTAAGATATGCAAGTCCATGACGGAACTTATTACTTATATGATGGATTTAAGAGTTGAAATGATTGATGGATATAATTATGGACAGTGTAAGCCTAGATGTTTTAATAAGAATTTACCTTTTATGTCAAGAGGAAAAACTGGCTTCCCCGCTTGATGATATGATCAAAGGAATATGATTCCGGGGATTTTGGAATACACTAGATTCGAGTATAGGTTATAACAGATAATGGATTAGTTATATAGTGGTCAAGAGAAAATGTAGTACTCGCCACGTCACAAAGTTTAATAAGATAAAAATTTGAAAGATGACAATTATGTGATTGTTTGATATTTGACGTGGGAGATTGAACTTGATCCTGGTCAGATCAAGGGAAAACCAAACACAAAATGGTGTGGAAGGATAGTTCAACACTGATGCTGACCCCGTCAGAGTTGGATGATTCCTGAGACTCCTCACAAGTGGTCGCAAATATTTCTGTGGTACGTAAGTAATTATTCTTAAATCTAATATAAATTTGACTAATAAGTATAAGAGATGTGGAAGATGTAAATTAAGAGTTAAGCTGTCCAGATTACCCTGAAGAGATTAAACAACTAGAACAACCCCGTATATGTCGGAAAAATAATCAATTATGAGGGAAACACTAACTATTATTGTTCCATGAACTATGTTAATAAATTAAATATGAAATCAAGAGACAATTATCAATAATGAGAGTAGTCTCGAACTAGCTTCTAAGTTATAGCCATATTGCCATCTGAAGGGAAAAACCGACTTTAAGTCTTTCTTTATTAATTCAAATCAACATATATTAAATAGGAATCTACCTATAGACATGGTAGAATATCAAGAGTAGAAACATTATACTAATACTCACATGAGCTGAATGAGAGAAAACTCTACCTTGTTAGAAAACCTTAACAGGAACCCTACTGTGGTATACCTGATGAACAGACAATAATAATCGTGTATGTACTACCAATAATTGGTGAATCAATAATATCAGGAAACTTTCTATAATATACATAAGATGCACGGCTTGACCGTAGCTCATACTCTATATTGAAAATGAAAACCGAATATGGTGACAGAAAACTCAAATACAAGAATCATAAGATGATGATCTGAAGACCAAAGAGAGAGATTTTAAGTAAGCCCCAACATTAATACAAGACCCAAGCGTCGATGATTGCAACTACAAGAGGCGATTAATGGAAGTGTGTTACACACGATAGTTTAAACAAGTCATGAAATAATATTGGCAATGTACAAGATAGTAGATCACCTTCACACATACACACGGAATTCAAACAAACAGCATACTAATGCACTATGAAATATGTTAGGGAATACATAGATTTTTGAGGACTATACCTCATAGGACAGAAGTCATATGCTAATGTCCGTAGGAGAGACCTCGAGTTCGCAATAGGCGATCGAGTTTTCCTTAGAGTTCCACCTATGAGGGGAGTTTTCAGATTTGGCAGAAGGACAAACTTAGCCAAAGTATGTAGGACCGTACCTTATTACGGAGCGAGTGAGCCCATTAGCCTACAGATTAGATGTAACTGTTGAGCTTGGGAGAGTGCATAATGCGTTTCACATTTCTCAACTAAAGTAGTAATGCCTCACCCATCACATATCTTAGAGCCCGAGACACTCGAACTCGATCCTACACTTAGATAGGAGGAAACCCCAGTTCGCATCTTAGACGCCAAGACTAGGGAGACCAAGAACAAGACCTTTAGAATGGTCAAGGTTCTTTGGTCAAACCACGACATCGAGGAGGCGACATAGGAGTTAGAAGACTCCATGTGAGACAAGTATCCAGCACTTTTATCTTAGTTTTGTGTATACTTGTGGGGGTACGTGGGCGTAACCCTTTTTAAGGGGGGTAGAGCACCACATGCGACTTGCATATCTGCAGTCTATATTGGTTTTGTGTATGGTTATTTGTGTTTGATTGTTGCGCATGTGTGCAATTGGTTGGATGGTTATGTCCTATGTGACATTTGGTTGGTTATGGTTATGTCCTATGTGACACTTGAATGATTACTTGTGTGTTCTATGTAACACTTGGATGTTTATGGAAGCACTTATTTACTTTATAGTATTTACCAAGTTATTTGTGTTACGATTATATTGAATGTCATGAGTAAGACTATTTATAAGTATGATTTGCATACACTCGGATTACAGATGGAATGTAGAGGTGTCACTATAGTATTGACACCCAGGAAGGATAAGCATACAGGGAATAGGTACGAGGAACTTGATTCCATAGGATATGTAGGTATAAGTTATGACTTCGGGACGAAGTCCTTTTAAGGGGGTAGACTGAAATACCCCTAACATTTAAATAATTAAATATAAGAAAATAAATATTATTTGGGGGTTTATTAAACCCTAAGAAAGCATATAAACATCTGGGCATTAAAAATACACCTAAACTCCTTAAGGTTAAAAACGTGCGTTAAAGCCCGACCTTAAGATAAACAAGTTATATAATTTATAAAACTCATATGAAGTTAATTGAGGATCATTTTATGACCTATAAAACACAAGTACTCAGTTAGAACTGAGTAAAAATACAAAATGCCCGGGAGTTCCCTTAAAGGCCCCTCAAGGCTGAAAGTCCCGGAAATACCTTATAAAATAAAGTAAAGCATTACATGTCATTTTAAATGCACAATAACACTTTAATAAACATTTAAGATGAGGTTCTCAAGATAAATTATCAGTTAAAGACAAAGTACTCGGAGGTTCCTGATGAGGGCCCCATAAACCCTCGGGAGTGCCCAGGAGAGGTACCGAAGTGGCACAAACTCCAATATAAATTATTCTAAGAGTTCCTATCATCTATATTCGACATTCTAAAGAGAGTTCTCGAGCTACTTTCACAAAAATTAACAAAGTGCTCGGATGGATTTCTTAACGCTCCTTTTTGCCCCGGGAGTGTCCCGTTAGCCCGAAAATTGAGTTACAAGTTTATATAACCCCATATAACTCAATGTAACACCTTAACATATTATTATTGACTATAAACAATGTCAATAAACACTTGGAACCCATAGCGACTAATTAATTTCTAGAAAATCCTTAAAGCACAAAAACGCACCTTCGGGTGTCACGAAAATGCGTTTTACGCAATTGCCTTGAAATTTTTGAGGAACCACGAGTTGATAAACTTAAAAGTGGATACATTTACCATCTAAATCAATTGATTCCAGTACTAAATTCATAGTATAAGTGGGGGCGATTTTACAATAAAAAAGGTACCTAAAATCAGCATTTTTACCTTAAAACTTTCATCTTTTTCCATCATATAAATGTACCAATTAAATGCTGGAACCTATTACACATATTAGTATGATACTAGTACAATATAGTGTGGTAAAAATCAAATGAAAAATCAGTCCCATTTGACCACCATATGGGGCGCCAATTATAGTCAATTTTGACTAGTTTTTAGTTTAAAAATGGTCTTATGGATGGTGAGTCATCTTAGCATGTATTATATGGTGATATATCAATTAATTACAGTCTGGAGAAGCCCCTCCATTATGTGTGCCTGCAAGAAATCAGTAAGGATTAGTTTAAATAAAGATAAGGAGATTATATGCTAATCTAGTCACACTTACATACTAAGAAACAAACAAATAATCAAGTGGATTCCTTGGCATATAATTGCCGATTGAAATCAGTAGTGGGGAGCTTGATTACCAATTGATTAACCTAGATAGACATTACCTAATTTCCATAGCCATTATGTACAAATAAACAATACCTACCTAATTTCTAGCATCCCATTAACCGTGAGGCTACAATGAAGTGGAGCTTCCATTTTCATTCAGCCGATCACACCTGCAAGAAAGACAAGGTAAGTGTCATTAATAACTTAATAAATCTTAAACCATTGCCTAGCATTAAATAACCTAAACTAATTCTCTACCACCCATTCTAGCCGTAAGTCTACAAGATTAGAAGATGCCAAATTCATTTGTGGCCAACCAGCCGTATACCTAGCCAACCTAAGGGATTTTTGTAGCTAATTAAGAAATCAAGTAGCAATAAACATGACATAAGATAATGAGACATAATTCAGCCTCATTCCCAGCCTTAATAACTTACGAGACTACCTCCATTTCCTTGCCCACCTTAATCGAATAGGTAAGTCTCTTCTTTGCTCTCTCTTTTCTCCATTACTAAGTTAATTCCTAAGTGTTAATAAACTCCAAACTGTGTACTAGTTCCTAACACCATTTTAATGTAATTTCCTAGTTAATTCTATCAAGTCTTGAAGCAAGAAATCATCCTAGCAACCTCAAACATTTTGCCAACCATAGGTGTTCCAGGAGGTTCCTAAATTCAACAAACAAACACAAGGAAAAACAAGATCAAGTAAGGTATTTTCATGTGTGAAAAATCCTAAGTATTACCTAAACTATTTTCGAAAATTTAGAACTTCTAAACCTATGTTCTCTTCATTATTCATGAAGGAAACTTGGATCTACAATCATCACAAGGTGTATCAAAAATACCTTGAGAAATTCCTAGGTAATAACTCTTGTAAAACTACTCCAAATCTTATTTGTAATTTTTCTTAGAAGTCGAACAAATGGATCTCCTAAATATATACAAGGAGGCCGAATTCTCTACATCAATATAGCATTTGAAGAGCTTGGAATTCAAGGAGAAATCAAGTACAAGAATTGTCTTGATTTAAGGAGTAAGTTTATATAATTAAGGTTTATTAAGTTTAAGCTTGATTTGGGCTTCAAACTTTGGTATAAAATTATGTATAACCATTATATAAATTAAGGCCGAAAATACATGGGTATAATGTCAAGAAAATAATTTATAACATATAAGGTAAGATTATTACCTTAAGGTATAAATATGTGTCACAAAAATTAGTTAGGATGCATATAATATAAACCGAATTATCTAAGGTTTAATTATTCTATTTTGAGAATATAATCATTCTAAGTCATTAGCATAATTTTTAGAAGTGTTATATGGCTTATAACATTTATATGTATTTATTATAAGGTTTAAAACAAGTTTTAAAACCATATGGTAAAATGAAATTAAAGCCGAGAGCTTAATGTATAATTTGGGTGATTTTCGAAATATATAAGTGTATTAACTTATATTATAAATTTTGGGATTATTGAAAATAGTTACAAGTATTAAATGGCTAGTTTAATAAGTTATGTGGTTAAAATGTAAATTTTGAAAAGTTTGGTGTATTAAATGGGATTGCCAGGAGTTAGGGAGTATATTGGCATAATTATGATATAATATAAGGTAGGAATTAATATTATGAATTTTAGTAAATTTAAATAAGTGTTTAAGTGTTAAAATAACATTTTATTAAGTTTTGGGGCTATTTTGTAATTATTGGAAAGTATAGTGTGTGGCCGAGAATTACTTATGATTTTATGGGTTTATTACAGTATTAATTATGAAATTAAGTCTTGGTCAAAGTGTTGACCAAAAACTTTGGGTTAAAATGATTTATGACATAAAATATTAAGTTTATAAAAGTAATGGGGTGAATATGTAATTTATGGAAGTATATATGAAAAATAGAATTTAATATGGGGCGGAAATTCAAATTGAGGAAAGTTGTGGATTGTTTTGGTTATTTTAGTGAATTAAATATTAAAACTATAATTTATAAGTTAATATGTAACTTATATAAAGTTTTGGGATTAAAATGTGAATATAAGGAAAGTATATGTCAAGACCGAAAATTAATGAGGTCATTTGGTAATTTATAAAAATTAGAATACCCATTTTGGAATTACCGAAATATTAAGTGGCTAATTAGTAAATTAAAAAGGTTAATGTGGGTAATTAATGAATTATAAAAGTTACAAGGTTATTTGGCAATTTATAGAAGTTAATATAATTGTTTTACAATTTCCGAAAAATAATATGGGTATTTAGTAAATTATAATAGTATATGGTTGTTTGGTAAGTTGTAAAAGTTAATGGGTTCAAATTATATATACCGGAAACTATATGTGGTTATTTAATAATTTAATAAGTTATTGGGTATAATATATGAATACCGAAATAATAAGGTTGGTATTGTAATTTAATAAGGAAAGGGAGTAAAACTAGGTAATATAATATTATGGTATTTTATGGAGTATAATATAAAGTTTATAAAATAATTGCGGTTATAATAAAAATGGCCAGGGGATATAATATAAAGAATAAGTAAAAATAATTATGGAAGTGTGGTTAATGAAATAAAGATATACAATACAGTGGGAATTCATTATCACATGTGAATATCACATAAAATAACGAACTGTTGAACTATCTAGAGTCACCGATAAATAACAGGGAGAAACTAAAGAACATACGGAGTTAGTATACTACGTAAATAAACTCTACAGTGACTGTACTGTAATATTTAATGAATAGTTATATTAATATTACCCGGTATTGCATGTTTAAATAACAGCGTACGGGGAGGGACTATTGAACGGGGACTTGTCAAGCTAGCAGTTACTTGGTGAACGGTATGTTAATTGTGTGGTCTGAATGTCCTAAGGATTATCCTAAGGTCCAGACATTATGTGTTAACTGTTTAAGAGCGATATCTGTGATTTTATGTGTATGATATTGTATACTGTATTGCTCAACAATGCTGCGTTGTATTTTTACGCGAACGTCTTATGACTGGAAGTTTATACATCTAAACTGGAACAAGACTAACTGACCCTTAGGTATTATTGAACCTAACTGATGGTCAACTGTTATAGTCTTAATTCAAATATTGGTCATTATCCCACTGACAAAAAGGGCTAACTTATAAAGAGAGGAATCCAGATTGTTTCGACTTTCTCGTTGCGCATTGTGATCACTACGAGAGACTTCAAAGGAGAGTCACTCAAAGGAAATCCATCAGCCACATTCGGGGATGCCGGAAGGCACTGCCGTTGGTGCACAGGTTCGACCGGATAGGTCAATTAACGAGGCCATAGGGTCAGCTGGTAAACAGTTCCAATGGAACACAGGGGACATTCGTCCATTAATAAGTTATTAAGGTTTGACTTAACATGTCACTTGTGGTGGAAATTAATTGGAAAAGGTTAATGATTGGTTTAAAAGATAAGGGTCAGGTGGCTAACAAACAAAGTACAAGTTTAGTACGCGTATCTTGTTTGGTGATTGTTATGGATTATTAATGTGTGACTATTGGTTATTTCTATGAGTTATTGTTGTGTGGTTGTTGGTGTTGTGTGCTATCGTACACTGTTGTTTACAGGAGAGTTGTTATGTTATTGTTAAATGTTTACAGTTATTACTGTTGTCATTGTAAACCGGTATTTTATGTAAAGAACCTAATATCAAGATGGCTAAAACGACTAAAGGACTCTTGATGATTTAAGACTACATTTAGCATACCAGCATTTCGATTGCTGAGCCCTTCATTGGGCCAAACATTCCAGGTTATTGAAGAAGACTCAAGCCGGAGTGCGGGACTCAGGGGTAGCTGTTGTGTTTTCAGCAAACACCATTGGTTTTATTTTGTTTTGTACTAAGGAGGTTGTTGTATTCAGTTAGTTGCTCATTTAGTTGGATTGGGTTTGTAATAATTAGAAGTACTCAGTATCTGTTTATCACAGCGTGTGAGGTTGTATTGTTGGAAAGAGTAAGGTTGCCTTGTTGCTCACAAAAGTGAGTGACGGCGTGTAACACCAAGGTAGATAGTTTTATTTTCCGCTGCGATTTGTTATTCATTATGCTACGACTTTGACGTTATTACAGGCTTAGGATTAGGGGTGTTACAAAACCTAAGAATGAACCTTAGGCAATAAAATTAAGAAAACTTAATCATGGTGAAATGTTGAGTGTGGTGTAAAACCCAGGACTGCCTAGTTCCGTATTGTTATAACATGAGAGGATGACTAAGATCAAGTCAGCGCTAAATATTTATATTTCCAATGGGCCATATTGATCGTTGGACGGAGGAACTACTACTGGTTCATGGCTTCGGCCCCTGGTGACCCGCCATATAATAGGGATAAGGAGGAATCGGAGGCACTACCGTTGGTTCATGGCTACTGCCCGTGGTGACCTGTCAAATCATAGGGGTAAGTGGTTGGAACATATGGTCTTCTAACATGGCGACATACTAAGAGTTAAAGAGTTAAATAAACAATATAACAAACATTAGTTGAACATTGAAACGAAACGTCAAGTAACTTTTGCAAGCTTGGAAAACGAACAAAGGAGCCTTGAAGGCCAGATAAGGAGAACAATTTTTAAAGAACTCTCGTAACATTCTTACCATTGTACTGGTTTAATGGTGTAACACCCCTACCGCTAATCCGTTACTTATCGTCTAATCGTGCTAATAATCCTACTACATCGCAGTGGAAATACTACTACTACGACGGGTGATACAACGCCGCTAACCGCCCATACGGCTAGCTTGGCTTACACTACCTACAGTCACGGTCTGATGTCCAAATATACCGAGCTACTACATTAAGTACCAAATACAAAGAACATATACTTACATTACTGGATTACCGAGAATTCAAGTATTTAATTACATCCCTATTCAATCTCCAAAATTAATGAGTTCCTACCAACTACTCATCTACACCATCTTATAATTCTTTCATTATCCAAAAAGGGTGTACCCCGTGGTACACCGGCTAACAAAAACCTACAGCCGTGTACAACATAGTACACCATCCACATTTCATTAATTACAGACAAAAAGAAATCAAATTTAAACTCTTCATAGACTTCACCCGTCTCGAGGACCTGCATCATATTAAAAACATCGCCCCAAGGGGCTCAGCAAAAGCTGCATATAAACTTCGCATATACCGCGTGCTAACTAGGGTACACCGACTAATTACGGTCGACTATACATGCGGTTCATTTTAAACATACATACATGCTTTTATATACACATTACATTCATACAAGATACAATACATGCCACTGAAACAATACACAATCCAAACACTACATTGATACACTCCACAATCCATACCACAATAACTGTTAGACAATTTACCCCTCCAAGTTAGAATGGAGGTACTTTACTCTATTACTCGGCATACATTACTTATACATTCATACTCATACATACTCATTCTGTAACACCCCAACCGCTAATCCTATGCTTACCGTCTAATCGTCCTGTTAATCCTACGAGTTCGCAGCGGAATATTACTACTTACTACGGCGGGTGATACAACGCCGCTAACCGCCCATACAGCTAGCTAGGCTATGCTACTTACAGTAACGGTCTGATGAACATAACGTACCGAGCTACTAAAACATTGCTTCCATTACCGAAACATAACATACTTACAATTCTTGGATCACCGAGTATTTAAAGCATCGAATTACATCCTTTACCAATCTTCCCAAAAGAATGAGTTTACCAACTACTCATCTATACCAATTCCCATTCTATCAAAATCCAAAAAGGTGTACCCCATGGTACACCGGCTATTCAAAAACTACAGCCATGTACTACTCAGTACACCAATCATAATCCAGTGTTTACATTCCAAAAGAAGATAAAGAAATTAAATTGAGTCTTCACATCTTCATCATTCTCGAGTACCTGCGTGTTGTAAAAATGGTGCCCCAAGGGGCCCAGCAAACGCTGCGTATAAACTCCGCATATACCGCGTGCTAGCTAGGGCACGCCGACTATTTGACGTCCACTAAACATGCTGTTCATTTATTTCATACATACATGCTTGCATACAACATACATGCTAATACAATTCATTACACAATTCAAGGCAACAATATAATAGCACACATCTTACTTACCTTCACAAGGTTAGCCAAATTATGCATCCGGGTTAATCGGAATGCTTTTACTCTTTTACTCATTACTTACTTTTTCTTACATACATTTACTTACTTTCATTTACTTTACTTACTCATTCTTACTTACTTATTCATACTCAAGTTAAGTCATCGGGACCTCCGGCCCTGGGGACTACGCCGTCCCACCTCCGGGATTTACTTGACTCACCAATCCAGGATGCTACCCACTTAAGGGATTTGGGCCGCGGACCAGTTTAAGAGTCAGGAATTGGAGCCAACCTCTCGTGACTCCGCATCCTCACGCGTGGCCGAAACTATATCGGACTTCTACTCATTCCAATTTAATTACCAATTTAAGTTAGGATGGTTAGCTTGTTAGGAATAAGTTAGAAGTCCAAACACATCACAATCGGTCACAATACAATACATCATACATACACACATTCATATTCATCCAAACATTTCATGAATTATACAAACTAAAATTTAAGAGAGTATTCACAACATACAACACTACATGTTCACAAGTATGCATATTAACTCCGATTCGTGCATTTATCTTATTTGGTGATCAATTAGCACACAACACACAAATCAGAGTAACCAAGATAGCATACGGGGCATGAGGAATCCATACCGTTCACCGTCGTAGTGTTCCCAAACGTCCTTCCGGTGTCACAAATCAAATCCTATGATATGCATACAATTGAATGATCAATCTAACTATTATTAATCTTAACTCAACTACTTTTGTGTTTACCAATCCATATTCACTAAACCTTTACATTCCCTACACTTATATTTCATTTTTCTTACTTTCCTTTACTCGTCCATGGTTTACATACATATATATATACACATGTATAGGTGGGTATACATATATACATATACATACTAGTTATAAGCTTACTGTTTCTTTTTTTTTTGTAAGTATTGGGCCGTCCGACCCACCGTCCGACCCAAGCCCTGGGTCAGACCATTCCAGTAGAGTACGTTCTCTGAAACTTACCCTGTCCGACCCAGCACTATTCCGTCCGACCCATACTCTTGGGTCGGACCATTCCAGAAGGTTTTGGTTCTGTCGTCCAAGCTCCGTCCGACCCACGTCCGACTCACCGTCTGGGTCGGACGAAGTCAGAAGCTTCGACATAGTAAAAATTTGCATGTCCGACCCATGTCCGACTCACGGTCCTGGGTCGGACCATTCCAGAAAGTTAATAGTTCGCTGTTTAAGCCATGTCCGACCCATCCGACTCACGGCTCTGGGTCGGACCATTCCAGAAAGATTGGTTTTTTTCTCAAGCCCCGTCCGACCCACGTCCGACTCACCGTCTGGGTCGGACGAGTCAGAACCTTGCTACAGATTTTATTTTTCTTTCCCAATTTCACCCATTGTTTCCCCAATCTTCCTACACACATCCTAACATGTTTTAGCACTAATTAGACACTCTAAATCATGTTAATTCACTTCTTAATTTATCTCACCAATTCTATACTACTTTTACACCCAATTTTCTAAGTTCCAATTCAGCACTTACATTGTTTCCTTCCTTAATGTCTTTTGCTACAGATTTGACACCAACACTCCCCTTCTACAACTCCCTCTCTTCTATTGACATTCCTAGCACCTCTAATGCATTTAGATTGCATTATCTATCTCCCTCAACTCACCCTCTACCTATGTTAATCAAAATCTGTTACAACATACCTTATTCGCCTAGTTTCTAGTTTTCTAAGTGTTCTATTTCTAGATAAATTTTGACATAACCTCCCCTAAAATCTTACATTCTCACCACATCGTTTCAGTCATTTAAATGGTCTACATCACCTGTTTATAGCCAACACATATATACCCAATTCTCATACACAAATACCACACTAAAACAACATAAAAATTCCTGCACTCCACAATCCATTCCCAATCTGTTTTGATACGTTTTAAAATGTCTTTTAAAGGCTTAGAACATTTATATCCTCTTACACATTACACTACTAATACCCTATCATTTACAATAGCAATTTTAACTTCTAAAAATCTGTTACATACTCATTTACAAAGCTATATAAAGATGAGCTCAATTACCTTGTTTTCTTCTTCTAGTTTCTTTCTCTTCTTGCTTCTTCTTCCTCCTCTCTTCCTCCACCGGTTCAACAACACAAATCCTCTACTCTACAACCGATATACATACACATTTCAATAACCATTCTAATACACAATTTAACCCTAACCATTATGTAAGTTTTAATATAGGTTTTAGGGTTTAGAAACTATATTACCTTCAAGAGTGTAAACAAGGCTTGGAGTGGCTCAACCACAAGATTCCAACTCCACCAAGATGCCAAAATCGGCTAGGATACAAGAGGCCAAACAAGGGTTTTAGCTTAAATTCGTTTTGCTCATAAGACCAGAAAAACGAAGGAGTTTCAAGAAGGTTTTTACCTTAAAAGAACAAGGAGAAGGAGGGCCTTCTAATGGTGGTGTTGAAGCTCCAAATGGGACATACCCATAAAAACGAAATTGTAGGTTTTTGAATTTTGGAAAGATGGAAATGTAGCTCTTGGTGAGAGGATTCCAATGGTGGTATTTTTATAATTTTTGGAAGAGCTTAAGGGAGGTTACAAGAGGAGAGAAGTGAATATTTGTGTTGTTTTTCTCATTCTTCCATGGCTGCTCGGTTTGGAGAAGAAAGGAAGAAAATCAGAGAGAGTGAGGGAGGGAATTCGCGTGAGAGAAGAGAATGAGGGGAGGAGAGAGAGTTTGTGAGTGAGGGAGGAAAGTAATAAAGTAAGTTAGTTTTCTTTATTAGTTTTGTTTGTTTGTAAATAAGAGAGAATAAAGAGTGTGTGAGAGAGAGAGGGGTATGGGATCGGACACACACACAGACCCATGAGGGTTTTAAAATTTTATTTACAATATTGGACACATAAGTTTGTGTTATTTATATTTCCACCCCACAACTTCCCGTTTTTGACAGTTTTTACTAATTTCTCGTTTTATTGATTTTTATTGGTTCCAAGGCTTCACTAATGTTTACTAATGAATATTTAGTTGACCAAAATTGTTACGAGTCTATTTGACCCGCTTAAAGTCACGTTTTCCCGGTTACCTCGAAAAACGCGCTTTAAGGTCTGTTAGTGGTTTTAATCCGTTTTAAGGATCCGTTTTCTTCGGGATTTGTTCCCTCCTGATTATTTATACTTAATTAAGCCTCTAAATTATTCATTAGCCTAATTAATCACTATTTTTAATTACGGGGTATTTCAATCTACCCCCCTTAAGAAACTTTGCCCTCAAAGTTGCTCAAGGTTAATAGTTTAGGTAATTCTACTCATTAGGCAAACCAATTGCACTAATGTGTCTTACTACCACCTATGAGGTGTTCACTTCATTCCACATTACAAGCATACACGGTTCAAGCGTCATACACAATTCACATACATACCATTCCACAGTTCCACATTACGCAATACATCATTACCATTCACAATACACATTACACATACATCATCCATCATACAAATACATTCATACACTACACATTACACATACGTACACATACCAATTCACTTACACTACATGTGTCATACAAAGTTTATTACAATACCTACACACTAAGCAATGCTTACCCCGAAGCAATGCAAAAGCAAAAGGGCTCTACCCCCCTTAAAAGGGGTACGACCCGTACCCGTATTGCTAAATACTAGACTCTCTAGTCTATGAACAGCTGTGGGTACTTAGCCTTCATGGCATCTTCCAACTCCCATGTCGCTTCTTCGACATTATGGTTTGACCATAGGACCTTCACCATTCGTATAGACTTATGGCGAGTGTCTCTGGTCTTCCTATCAAGGATTCTCACTAGGGTTTCAACATATCTCATGTTTGGCTCAATGGATAAGTGCTCGGGCTCCAACACATGAGAAGGATCAGCAATATACTTCTTGAGTTGTGACACATGAAATACATCATGGACACGCCCCAAGTCGTCAGGTAGTGCTAACCTATAGGCTACGGATCCAACTCTTTCGGTGATAGTGTACGGCCCTACAAACTTTGGGCTAAGCTTGCCCTTCTGACCAAAACGGAAGACACCCTTCATAGGTGAAACACGCAAGAACACTTGGTCGCCCACGGCGAACTCAAGGTCGCGTCGTCTCACATCCGCATAGGATTTCTGTCTATCTTGGGTTGCCTTCATGTTAGCTCTAATCTGCTGCACTTCAGCTTGCACTTGCTCAAGATATTCCGGTCCTATTATGACCGCTTCACTTGACTCATCCCAACACAAGGGTGTACGGCAAGGTCTACCGTATAGAGCTTGGAAAGGTGACATCTTAATCGAGGCGTGATAACTATTATTATACGAGAACTCGATAAGATGAAGCTTATCTAACCAACTCCCGTGAAAGTCCAAGGCACATGCCCGAAGCATGTCCTCCAGTGTCTGGATGGTCCTTTCTGTCTGACCGTCGGTCTGAGGATGGAAGGCGGTACTCAACTTCAATTCTGTACCCAACGCTTCCCTTGTAGCTCTCCAGTATCTCGAAAGAAATCTGGTGTCGCGGTCAGATACTATAGTCTTAGGGACTCCGTGGTGTCTGATAATCTCCTTATCGAAAAGCTCAGCTAGCTTTACTACCTTCCTGGTGTCCTTCATCGGTATGAATCTGGCAACCTTGGTAAGGCGATCGACTACAACCCAGATCATGTTGAGTCCTCCCCTAGCAGGTGGGAGTCCTACAACAAAATCCATGGAGATATCATGAAATTTCCACTCCGGAACTGGCATCGATTGTACCATTCCGCCCGGTCTACGGTGTTCGAATTTTACCTTCTGGCATGTTAAGCATCTCAATACAAATTCTGTCACATCTGATTTCATTCCAGACCACCAGAAGTACCTCTTCATGTCTTTGTACATCTTGGAGGCTCCCGAGGGACTGACAATGTGGAACAGTGTGACTCTCGCAGGATGCGACCTTAGCTCAGCATTGCTTCGGGGGACGCATAGCCTGCCATTCACCCGAATCAAAACCATCTTCATGTAGCTTGAAGTCAACTTCTTCTTCTCAAATGTACCATTCTCGATCTTGTGTCTGATTTCGGTTAGGTAAGGGTCGCTCAACTGAGCGTCTCGACCTCGTCAACCAAGCTAGAAGAAGCGAGTAGCGAATGGAGCGAGTGTGCTCGACGGCTCAGGCGTCGGCTACAATGTTTGCCTTCCCTTCCTTATACTGCAAGTTGATGTCATAGTCTGAAAGAAATTCCCTCCATCTTCTCTGTCTCAAATTCAGTTCTTCTGTGTGAATACATACTGTAAGCTCTTATGGCGGAGTAGATGGTGATGCTTACCCCATAGAGATAGTGTCGCCATATATTCAGGCGAAGACAATGGCTCCTAACTCTAAGTCGTGCGTCGGGTAATTCTCCATGCTTTTTCAGCTGGCGGGAGGCATAAGCTACAAACCTTGCCATGCTGCATGAGTACGCATCCCATTCCTTTGCCTGATGCATCACAGTATACCTCAAATCCCTCTGTGCCCTCTGGAAGAGTAAGGACGGGCGCCGAGGTCATGAGTCCTTTAGTTTCTGAAATGATAGCTCGCACTCGGTGTCCATACAAAGGTTACATCTTTCTTCATCAGAGTAGTCATGGGCTTGCGACTTTCGAGAAGTCCCTACAAATCTCGGTAGTAACCGGCTAGACCAAGAAAGCTCCTAATGTCGGTACATCTTGGGTCTAGGCCATGATCGTACGCTTCTATCTTAGAGGGTAACGAGATACCTGCGCTCGAGAGATGACATGTCCAAGGAATGATACCATTGATCAAGCCAAAACTCGCATTGGAGAACTTCGCATACAGCTGGTTCTCGCGCAGTGTCTCAAGCACTTCCTCAAGTGGGTTCATGTTCCTCGGAGGATTTGGAATATACCAAGGGATGTCGTCGATGAAGACCACAACGAAGTGTTCAACTGCTACTGAATAAACAGTTCATGAGGTCCATGAATTTAGCTGGTGCATTTGACAACCAAATGGCATCACTGTGAATTCGGTAGTGGCCATATCTGGAGGAATGCCGTTTTCTGTCTTGCTCCTTGATTGCAATTTGATGATACCCTGAACGGAGGTCGATTTGGAGAAGACTGAGGCTCCTTTCAACTGGTCGAATAGGTCGTCGCTGGTGGCAATGGGTATTTATTTTGGACTGACCGCATTCAGCTAGCGTAGTCAATGCAAAGTCGGAGGCTACCGTCCTTCTCTTCACGAAGAGAACCGGTGCTCCCCAGGGTGATACGCTCAGGCGTATAAACCCTTTGTCTAGAAGGTCTCTTAACTGCTCTTTAGTTCGGTCATTTCTGCAGGTGCCATGCGGTACGGTGCCCTAGCAATGGGACCGGTACCTGGCAATAGATCAATCTCAAATTCCACTGCTCTCGGTGGTGGCATGCCGGGTGCGGGTCCTTAGGGAATACGTCTGGGAATTCGGATACTAGGGTAATCGTCACTGAACTCTGGATCTCTCTCAGGTCTTGCACATAACAGATATCACTTCTTGGCCAGTTCTGAGCTCCCGCGGTACATAAGCCATAGCAGATATAAGTGTGGTCGAAGGCTCTCTCGGTCCTCTGGCGGTAGGATACGGTAACCCAGAAGGACTTTGAGCAGCAATCGATGCTCGGTGCAGAGGATTTACCTTGTGCCGCTCCAACCAATTCATTCCAATGATTACGTCGAATCCAACAAGTGAATTCGATGAAGGAAATGGGAAACGATTCGCCTTTAATTTGGATTGTGCTGATTGGTAGTACTTGGTGCACTTTACTCGCTCCTTCGACGGGAGAGTAACCTGGAAGTTCGGTAGCTCATCCGCATCTAGCTTCAAACCTCTTCACAAAGGATGGTGATACGAAAGTGTGAGATGGCGCCGGAGTCGAATAACACATTGACATCAATGCCATTTACTGGGAAGGTTCCCGCCAGTTAGAATGGTGCGCGCTCTTGCCGGCTTGTGCTTCGGTGAGGATGCTCAGGTTCCCTTCGGTACCGAGTCCATAACCTATTGGATTCACAATTGGATAAGTATTGATGGTGGACACAAGTGGAATTAAATCAACACTATTCTTCATTGATAAACCAACCATCATACATACCGTGTCTCTAATACACGTTACTAAAACATTACATGATACTATGAATTTAATATTTTCTAAAGGTAAGGTTCAGGCGTCCTGGTTTCATGTGTGTGGCATTGATTATTACCGGCGGTGCCGTATTCAACTTGATCTTGTTGATCCCGTGATACAGCATCCTAGAGTTTCCACCCATGATTAGGACATCTCCTGATCTCAATACCAATTTCTGTGCTGAAATACCCCGGTATTAAAAATAGCGATTAATTAGGCTAACTAAA
This sequence comes from Limonium bicolor, assembly GCA_023374045.1. Lineage (NCBI taxonomy): Eukaryota > Viridiplantae > Streptophyta > Magnoliopsida > Caryophyllales > Plumbaginaceae > Limonium > Limonium bicolor. Next base: position 245,640,347 of record CM041778.1, read on the forward strand.
TATTTAGAAGCTTAATTAGTCCTAAATAAATACGTAGGAACGATTCCCGAAGAAAACGGATTCGTAAAACGAGTTAAAAACGCAAACGAGCTCTAAAACGCGCTTTTCGAGAAACCGGGGAAAATATGATTTTAAACGGGTTAAATTAACTCGTAATAATTATAGTTAGTTAAATATCTATAATTAGACCATAGTGTGGGTCTAGAGTTATTAAAATTAATTAAACGGCAAAATTCCGGAAAATGGACCCGGAAATGAATAGTGTCAAAACGGTAGACGAAACGCGTTTAATTTGAAAAGACGAAAAACGACCCGAGCTATTAATTAATGTGGGCCGGTTTTAATTAATGAGTGAATACCCATTAATAGCTTGTTAGCTATTAAGTGATAACAAGACAAACAAATAAATAAAGTAAGTAAATAGTATAAAGTGAAAGTAAAATAAAGAGCTTACCTTCTCACCTTCTCCTTCATTCACGATTTGCCCAGCACGTTGAAACATTTCTTCTTCCTCTGTGCGCGCGACACCAACAGCACCAAACCCTCCTTGCTCACCTCCATCTTACTCATTTCTCCACCGAATCACATGAAATTGGTACCGTTGAACTCGTCTCGGTGAGAGCTTCGATCTCCACCCATCAAAGTTTCGATTCCTTCATTTTCATCTCCATCGACGTGGGAGCTTTTGAAGGTTGAAGAGTAGATTTCAACCCTTCTTCTCTTCCTTGGTGCCTTAAGGTATATATAAGTAAGTATCTATACCATTTCAAGCTTATTCTACCATTTGTGAGACTTTTTCCCTCACGTGGGAATTTCCCCTCATTTCAGTCGAACCGTGAGTTTTTGGTGGGTGTTGGAGAACTTCTCCAATTGATTGCCAATCCAACCATTTGGGTTCTTCAAGGTAAAATCTAGATCAAACTTTGTAAACTAGCTCTTAAAATATATATTAGGTTTTGTGGAGGAAAATGAATTGATTGTTGTTGTGTGATGGGCTGCGGTTGTAGTTGGCAATCCAAAGCCCTTGTGTGGTGTGGAAAACAAGAGAAGGAAGAGGGAACAAGATAAGGAAGAGAGAGGAGTGAAAACTGAAAGTGAAACAAGTAAAAAGCTTACCTTGTATCGGTTTTATTTCCCTTGTGAAATTGATGTTTGTGTTGAATGAATAACTTTGAGTTTGTGTAGTCTTGGTACTACAATATTGATAGTTTGAAGAGAATGTTTTAATGTGTGTGAGTGTGCAATTAAACCTAGAAGTTAAGTTGTTTTACATATGTGAGCAAATGGGATTTTGTTGGTTATAAGTGTTTAAACCAAACAGGTGGGAGTGTGTGTTGTGAACTTTTGTAGTGTGGTGAAAATGATTAGTGAAGTAAATAGGTGCTGTCAAAATTCACCTAGGATGGATAGTTGAGTGTTCTGTTTTTAAAGGAAGAAAAAGGTTGTTTAAGGAGGCTTAGTTGAGTGTTAATGCTGTGAGGACCTAACTAAGAAGAAGAGTGTTCTGAGAGTAAATAATGTCATCTTTGAGTTAGGAATGGCATCAGTACGTGAGGATAGGATGGTTTAAAGAGTAGCCAAAATCTGTTACAACTGATAGAAAAACAAGAGAGAAAACTAGTTTGTAAATGTAGAATAATCTAATGGAAATTAACTAGATTGGTGAGTGTACTTGGTGCTTGGTTTTGGTGATTAGGTGGGTAATTAGATGCTAAAACATGTGGATTTTAGTTGTGAAGATAGGTTAATCATTGGGTAAAGAGGGAACCTGTAACAGAGGAGGAAACTGTGAAATTGTGAATCTGTAGCAGGGTCCGGGACTTAGGTCCAGGACCAAGTCCCGGACCACCCCCATTTTACCCCCGAGAGTTGCCTGCTTGTTTGGTCCGGGTCCTAGCTCCATGCCCAAGTCCGGAACAATGCATTTTCAACCGAGAGTACACTAACCTTCTGGTCCGGGACTTAAGTCCCGTATGAAGTCCCGGACCAGTGCAGAAATGAAAAAAAAAATAGTTTAAGTGGTTTATAAGCTAGGGAATGTTTTGGTAATGATATTATAGGTTAATTAGCACTCGACTAATGACATGTGAAGGTCATTAAGGGCTTAAACAAGATTAAGAGAAATGTGAAACATGAACTTTTGAGTTAAGTTTGATACATAAGATTAAGTAAGTAAAGTACGGGAAACGTAGTGGAGTAACGAGTTAGGTTAATTATGGTTAATTGACCTCCCGAATTAATGTATGTTATAGGACCCGATTAGTTGGACTCCGAGAGAGTAAGTCAACGGGCAAGATACGACGGTGAACGGTATGGTTTTCTCATGCCCTGTATCCTAACTTGGTTACTCTGATTTGTGTGTTGTGTGTTTATGTGCAATCACCTAATCAAGATTAAATGCATGAATATGATTAATAGTATTACCTTGTATATTGTGTGCTTGACTTTGCACCCAATGAACTATGTCTTGTAAGACTAGTTTGTATAATTCATGAAATGTTTGAATGGGAGAATTCATGTGTTTGAGATGCTCTCACTAACACACTAACCTTCTGACTTACCTAACTGGAAACGGTAACTGATGATGAGAGGAGACCGATAGAGTGTCGGCCACGCGTGAGAATGAGGAAGCAAGAGAGATTGCTTACCGAGTTCTGGCCTAACCTTCCCACCATGGTTCCGAACCGTAAGGTCGCAGCCCGGGGAAGTAAGCCAAACCTAAAGCCCGGTGGTGAGTTGTGGTGTGTATGCCACTTCTCTGCCCGGAGGTCACCCGACTTAACTGAGTAATTATTTCATGAGATAAATAATGGTTAAGTGTGGATCATGCCTTGTGCGAGAAATATGATCAAGAGATAAGAGATATGAGCATCCGTCTAACCCGGATGAGAATTTGGCTAACACGAGATGAGGTGTGAATCTTGAGGGAGAACCTCAAGGCCTCAGTGACCAATATGTGGGGGACTTGTAATGTTTCCATTGTTGTGATTTACTCTGTGTGTGGGTATTATTATATATGAATATATTGTTGTTGTTAATAGCATGCTTGTTGAATAATAATGAACCGCATGTTGGCGACCAAGTAGTTAGCGTACCCTCGCTAGTACGCGGGGTATGCGATTACCATATGCAGCTTTAGCTGAGCCCCTTCGGGCACCATTTTTCCTATTCTTACAGGTACACGAGACGGTTGCTAGTTACGGAGTCCGAGACGTTATGCTTTTGGTTGTTAATAGTAGATGGGGCGGTGTACCGAGTTGTACACGGGCTTGTAGCCCTAGTATAGTCGGTGTACTATGTGGTACACCTGTTGCTTTTGTTAGGAGAGAACATGGAGTAGTTGTGTGACTATAAACTTGTATTCTTTTGGCGGGCTGTGAGCCCTGTTGTAAATACTCTTAGTACTCGGTAATCAGGTTTGTAAATTGTGTCAGTTATGTTGGTATTTCTTTTATCAGACCGGGACTGTAAGTTGCAGTAGTGTGGACCCGGTAACCATATGGGTGGTTATCGGTATTGTATCACCCTCGGTAGTTAGAGTTTTCCGCTGCGATTAGTTTAATGACCGTGACGTTTAGACCGTGGATAGAGTTGTTATCGTATGGGGTGTTACAAAAATGGTATCAGAGCGAAGCCTCGCTCTGATAGAAAGAAATACGAGTGTAGTGATTACCGAGTTAGGAAACCTAACCCTGAATGACCGTTTAAGTTAACGGATACCCTTTAACGTCTATAATGGCGATACAGATGCTTAAACTCTAGACCATTTGGTCGCATCACCTGATGTAAATTGTTAATGGTTCAGATGTCCGGAAGAGGACGAGGTCGAACTCGAGGGGGGGCTGCTGAGGAGCCAGAACCGCAGACGATAGCCGAGATCGTCGCGGCTACGGTAGCGCAGATGCTACCACAGGTTATTGCAGCTGTGCAGCAGACACAGCAGACTCAGCAGACACAGGCTGAGCCACCCCCACCCCCACCACCCAGAGAGACAAATTGGGTGAAAGCTGTAGCTGACCTACGACCCGCTTGCTTCCAGGGTGAGAGCGATCCAGCTAAGCTCGAGGCTTACATCTCCGAGATGGAGACGGCCTTCGAGACCCTCGAGACTCCTGCTGGAGTGAGGGTGAGAATAGCTGCCTATTATCTGAAGGGTGCCGCTATGGACTGGTGGAAGCTAGTCAAGGGCGAGCACGTCGCCGACCCTGCATTCGACTGGAATGCCTTCACTGCTCTTCTACGTTCCAAATACTACCCCGAGCATGTGAAGACAAAGAAGCGGCTCGAATTAGATGCTCTGAAGATGACGGATAAGATGACCGTCGACGAGTATTATACCACCTTTACTTCTATCCTTCGACTTCTACCCGACCTCGGGTATACCGGTCAGGTTTTGGTCGACCGCTTCTATGGCGGCCTGAGCCATCGCCTCCGGTATGGCATGGGATACACCCGGTTCACCTCTCTACAGGTAAACAATGGTTTGAGTCTTAATGCCGTAGTCAATACATTAATACCCTTCTTGTGTAAGAATACCAACTAATGTTCTAATATCAGGAGTGTTACCATGCCGCATCGAGAGTTGAGATTACCGTCCAGCTAAGGGACGAGGAGAACGCGCAGAAGCGCAAGTTCAGCAACAAGGGTTCTGGCTCTGGTGAGCAGACCCAAGGAAAAGGATGGGGGAAAGAAGAAAGGGAAGTACTCCCACCCGACCCAAACCCAGAAGACTACCACTGAGGAGAGCGGTGCCCATGCTGAGAAGGGCAAGGCAGCTGAGCCACTACGGCTCGCCTATTCCGCGCCGATAGCAGCGAAGCCGCTGAGGTCTCACCCACCTAAGGGTAAGATTCTCGAAAACCGGCTTGTGTGTTCCCAGGCTTAGTATACCGAATTTTGCTAACTCTCAATGCTTCAGGTTCTGGATCTGGCTCTGGCAAGGGCAACTCTGATGGGCGGGCCTACAGTTGCAAGTATTGCAAGAATGACCACCCCGGCACTGATTGCCAGGGAAGAGAGGTCAGGTGCTATAGCTGCCACAAGATGGGGCACCGTGCCTATGAGTGTCCTGCCAAGAAGGGCAACAGCCAGGAGTTCAAGCAGAGAGAGGGCAAAGAGGTAGCAGCTGGTGATACTCAGACCCAGTATGGCCAGCAGGGGCAGGGACCTAGAGGTGCTCGAAAGGTGCACCGCAGAGACAGTCCGCCCTTCACATCATAGATCGCTCAGAGGGAGCTGGTCAGAAGACCGGTTCAGGTACTTTCACACACACCTTTAATCCTTGAGAGCATGACTACAGTCTTAATTACCTGCATCAGTGAATGACATAGAACTAACATATAGTTAGAACATGAATTGACAAACAAGACTAGAACTTATAAGTTGAACTCACCACTTAGGGACCTTCCACATCTGCTATCCTATACCGACTGAACCAACCCCTGAAGAGTCCGACATCACCACACACCACTACACCATCGACAAGTGTCAGGTTATCCGCCCAGGTATGTTATTATTAAGGGGATACCTGACACCCGAAGCACAAATTGCCATTATCCGATGCTGCAACAAACTCGGAGCAAGCCCAGGAGGATTTTACACACCAGAATACCCCGGTGGAGCAACAATGAAACTAAAAATGATGTGCATGGGGAAGGAGTGGAATCCTTACACCCGCACCTACCACAAGCACGAGCAGATGATGAAGCAACACCACCTAAAATACCTGGAGAATTCCAAACGGTTGTTACACAAGCCGTAGGAATTGCACAACAGCTTGAAGCTGATCCCGTACCTGCACTTGAAGCAGATATTTGTATTGTCAACTTCTACCAAGAAGGAGGACGACTTGGTTTACACCAAGATAAGGACGAGACAGCGGGATCCCTTGAAAAGGGGTGCCCGTAGTGTCTTGGTCCATTGGTGACGACGCCGAATTCCTGTTTGGCGAGCAGAAGCGTGCAGACCGCGCGGAGAAGATTATCCTTAGGTCAGGAGATGTCTTGGTCATGGGTGGCGAGTCGAGATGTTGTATCACGGTATCAAGAGGATCAAGTTGAATACGGCACCATCGACTGTGATTAATGCCACGCACATGAAACCAGGGCGCCTGAACCTCACCTTTAGGAAATATTAGTCATGTAATCCCATGTAATATTCTAGTAATGTTGTAACGAACACCATGTGTACCTTGAATGGTTTATAATAAAGCAGTGTTCTTTAGCAATCTTTCCACTTGCATTTTACCATCGAACTCATAAAGCTTATGAATAATAGGACGTGGACTCGGTACGGAAGGTAGCCTGAGTATACTTACTGAGGCACAGGCCGGTGAAAGCGGCACAATCCTCACGGGTACCTTTCCGGTGAATGGCATTGATGCCTCCGTGCTATTCGACTCCGGCGCCTCTCACACCTTTGTCTCGCCGTCATTCGCGAGAAGGTTGGGGCTAGATGCGGTTGAGTTACCCGACTTTATGGTGACACTCCCGTCGAAGGAGCGAGTGCGTTGCACGAAGTACTACCGAGATGCCACCATCCGAATCAGGGGCGAGCAGTTCCCCATATCCTTCATCGAATTCAGTGGTCTTGGCTTCGACTTGATAGTTGGGATGAATTGGTTGGAGCGGCATAAGGGGAGAATCCTTTGTGCCGAGCATAGATTGCTGCTCAGGAGTCCGTCTGGGGTTGCAGTTTCATACCGCCAGAGGCCTAGAGAGCCTTCGACTAGAGTCATCACCGCCATGGCCATGTACCGAGAGCTCAGAAAGGGGCACGAGGTATTCCTTTGTTATGTGCAAGATCTTGAGAGAGACCCTGATTTCAGCACCGATATCCGGTAGTGTCGGAGTTCCCGGATGTGTTTCCGAAGGAACTTCCCGGCATGCCACCTCAGAGGGAGGTTGAGTTTGAGATCGAGCTTCTGCCTGGTACCGGACCTATAGCCAGAGCACCGTACCGATTGGCACCGCAGAGATGGCCGAGTTGAGAGTGCAGCTTCGAGACCTGCTCGACAAGGGGTTTTATACCGAGCGTATCACCCTGGGGAGCACCGGTCCTCTTCGTGAAGAAGAAGGACGGTAGCCTCCGCCTCTGCATCGACTACCGCGAGCTCAATGCGGTCACCATCAAAAATAAGTACCCTTTACCACGTATAGATGATCTGTTTGATCAATTGAAGGGAGCCTCTATATTCTCTAAGATTGATCTCAGATCCGGATACCATCAGATAGCCATCCGAGAGCAAGACATTGAGAAGACAGCGTTCCGTACGAGATATGGCCACTATGAGTTTACAGTGATGCCATTCGGACTGTCGAATGCGCCTGCGAAGTTCATGGATCTGATGAACCGACTGTTCAGCGATCAGCTAGACACATCGGTTGTGGTGTTCATTGATGATATTCTGGTATATTCGAAATCCAGAGAGGAGCATGAGAGCCACCTGAGGCAAGTACTGAGACACTCCGTTTGAACCAACTGTATGCGAAATTCTCTAAGTGTGAATTCTGGCTTGACCAAGTTTCATTCCTTGGTCATGTGATATCAAGCGCGGGTATCTCAGTCGACCCGGCTAAGATTGAAGCAGTTCGCTCTTGGCCTAGACCCAGGAACGTTTCCGACATCCGGAGCTTCCTTGGGCTAGCCGGTTACTATAGAAGGTTCGTGAAAGATTTCTCAAAGGTCGCCAAGCCTATGACAGCTTTGATGAAGAAGGACGCACAGTTTGTGTGGACCGATGACTGCGAGATTTCCTTTTGAGCCTGAAGGACTCGTTGACCTCTGCGCCCGTCCTTACCATTCCTGAGGGTTCAGAGGGATTCGAAGTCTATTGTGATGCATCAGGCAGAGGCCTTGGATGCGTACTCATGCAGCACGGCAAGGTAGTTGCTTACGCCTCCCGCCAGCTGAAGAAGCATGAGGAGAACTACCCCACTCACGACCTCGAGCTAGGAGCCATCGTCTTCGCATTGAAGATATGGCGGCATTATCTTTATGGGGTTAGTGTTACCATCTACTCCGACCACAAAAGCCTGCAGTATGTCTTCACGCAGAAAGAGTTGAACCTCAGGCAGAGGAGATGGATGGAATTCCTATCAGACTATGACATCGACCTTCAGTACAAAGAAGGGAAGGCGAATGTCGTGGCAGATGCACTGAGTCGTCGAGCACACTCGCTCCATTCGCTGCTCGCCTCTTCCAGCTTGGTTGATGAGGTGCGAGACGCTCAGATGGAAGACCAGTATATGAGTGAGATCAGACAGAGTATCATCGACGGCACATTCGAGCACCGGAAGTATGACTTCAGGCTCCACGACGATGGTCTGATCCGACTGAACGGCAGATTATGCGTTCCCCGAAGCAATGCTGAGCTGAGGGATCGCATCCTGCGAGAAGCCCACTGTTCCTCATTATCTGTCCATCCAGGGGCCTCTAAGATGTACAAAGGTATGAAGAGGTATTTCTGGTGGTCGGGTATGAAATCTGATGTGAATGAGTTTGTCTTGAGGTGTCTCACTTGCCAGAGGGTGAAGTTTGAGCACCGTCGACCTGGAGGAATGGTACAACCTATGCCGATTCCTGAATGGAAGTTCCATGATATATCGATGGATTTTGTTGTTGGACTCCCATCTGCTAGGGGAGGACTCACATGATCTGGGTGATTGTCGATCGCCTTACCAAGGTGGCCCGCTTCATACCGATGAGGGACACTTGGAAGGTAGCAAAGCTTGCTGAGATATTTGATCGAGAGATTATTCGACATCATGGAGTTCCTAAGACGATTGTGTCTGACCGCGACACCAGTTTCCTCTCGAGATACTGGAGAGCCACACGTGAGGCGCTTGGTACGAGCTGAAGCTCAGTACAGCCTTCCATCCACAGACTGACGGTCAGACAGAGCGGACCATCCAGACACTGGAGGACATGCTGAGAGCATGCGCCTTAGATTTCCAGGGGAGTTGGGTGGACAAGTTACATCTGATCGAGTTCTCTTATAACAACAGCTACCACGCTTCGATCAAGATGTCACCCTTCCAAGCCTTGTATGGCAGACCGTGTCGTACTCCTCTGTGTTGGGATGAGTCCAGTGAGGCGGTCATTGTTGGACCGGAATACCTTGAGCAGATGCAATCTGAAGTGCAACAAATTCGAGCGAATCTGAAAGCGGCCCAGGATCGACAAAAGTCTTATGCCGATGTGCGACGACGCGACCTCGAGTTCGCTGTGGGCGATCAGGTGTTCTGCGCGTCTCACCGATGAAGGGCGTGTTCCGATTCGGCCAGAAGGCAAGTTGAGCCCGAAATACGTTGGACCTTATACGATCACGGAGAGAATTGGAGCTGTAGCTTACAGGTTAGCGTTACCTGCAGACTTGGGTCGTGTTCATGATGTCTTTCATGTCTCACAGCTCAAGAAGTATATAGCCGATCCATCTCATGTTTTAGAGCCTGATCACATATCCCTTGAGCCGACGATGAGGTACGTCGAGACTCCCTTGCGTATCCTTGACACCAAGACGAGAGACACCCGCAACAAGTCTGTGCGGATGGTCAAGGTCTTGTGGTCGAACCACGACGCCGAGGAGGCTACTTGGGAACTGGAGGACGCCATGAGGGCGAAGTACCCGACACTGTTTGTAGACTAGGTTGTCTAGTGTCGTGAGGGTACGGGGCGTACCCCTTTTAAGGGGGTAGGACCGTTTTGTTTTAGCATTGCTTCGGGATAGCTTTGCTTGTGTGTATATGTTTACATTTGTTTGACACAGTGTAACAACCAGTGTATTGGTTGTAGTGTTGTTAGTGCTTGCAGTGTGTTGCTTGCATGATGGTGCTTGTTTGCACAATATGTGTATGGTTCTTGTTGCACGGCGTATGTATGTGCTTGTTGCCATGAACATATGTGTGAGACTTGTTGGTGAACTTGTTTGACAGATGTGATATCTGTGTGTACTATGTGTGTATTGTGTTAAGTGTGTGATTGACAAGTGATTGTCAAATGAGTGAAGTTGTAACCCACCTACTTTGACCAACTTTGAGGGCAAAGTTCCTTAAGGGGGGTAGGTTGAAATACCCCGGTATTAAAAATAGCGATTAATTAGGCTAACTAAATATTTAGAAGCTTAATTAGTCCTAAATAAATACGTAGGAACGATTCCCGAAGAAAACGGATTCGTAAAACGAGTTAAAAACGCAAACGAGCTCTAAAACGCGCTTTTCGAGAAACGGGGAAAAATATGATTTTAAACGGGTTAAATTAACTCGTAATAATTATAGTTAGTTAAATATCTATAATTAGACCATAGTGTGGGTCTAGAGTTATTAAAATTAATTAAACGGCAAAATTCCGGAAAATGGACCCGGAAAATGAATAGTGTCAAAACGGTAGACGAAACGCGTTTAATTTGAAAAGACGAAAAACGACCCGAGCTATTAATTAATGTGGGCCGGTTTTAATTAATGAGTGAATACCCATTAATAGCTTGTTAGCTATTAAGTGATAACAAGACAAACAAATAAATAAAGTAAGTAAATAGTATAAAGTGAAAGTAAAATAAAGAGCTTACCTTCTCACCTTCTCCTTCATTCACGATTTGCCCAGCACGTTGAAACATTTCTTCTTCCTCTGTGCGCGCGACACCAACAGCACAACCCTCCTTGTCTCACCTCCATCTTACTCATTTCTCCACCGAATCACATGAAATTGGTACCGTTGAACTCGTCTCGGTGAGAGCTTCGATCTCCACCCATCAAAGTTTCGATTCCTTCATTTTCATCTCCATCGACGTGGGAGCTTTTGAAGGTTGAAGAGTAGATTTCAACCCTTCTTCTCTTCCTTGGTGCCTTAAGGTATATATAAGTAAGTATCTATACCATTTCAAGCTTATTCTACCTTTGTGAGACTTTTTCCCTCACGTGGAATTTCCCCTCATTTCAGTCGAACCGTGAGTTTTTGGTGGGTGTTGGAGAACTTCTCCAATTGATTGCCAACCAACCATTTGGGTCCTTCAAGGTAAAATCTAGATCAAACTTTGTAAACTAGCTCTTAAATATATATTAGGTTTGTGGAGGAAAATGATTGATTGTGTGTGTGATGGGCTGCGGTTGTAGTTGGCAATCCAAAGCCCTTGTGTGGTGTGGAAAACAAGAGAAGGAAAGAGGGAACAAGATAAGGAAGAAGAGAGGAGTGAAAACTGAAAGTGAAACAAGGTAAAAAGCTTACCTTGTATCGGTTTTATTTCCCTTGTGAAATTGATGTTTGTGTTGAATGAATAACTTGAGTTTGGTAGTCTTGGTACTACAATATTGATAGTTTGAAGAGAAGGTTTAATATGTGTGAGTGTGCAATATTAAACCTAGAAGTTAAGTTGTTTACATTTGTGAGCAAATGGGATTTTGTGTGTTATAAGTGTTTAAACAAAACAGGTGGGAGGATGTGTGTTGTGAACTTTTGTAGTGTGGTGAAAATGATTAGTGAAGTAAATAGGTGCTGTCAAAATTCACCTAGGATGGATAGTTGAGTGTTCTGTTTTTAAAGGAAGAAACAAGGTTGTTAAGGAGGCTTAGTTGAGTGTTAATGCTGTGAGGCGGCTTATGCCTCCCGCCAGCTGAAAAAGCATGAGGAGAATTACCCGACGCACGACTTAGAGTTAGGAGCCATGTCTTCGCCTTGAATATATGGCGACACTATCTCTATGGGGTAAGCATCACCATCTACTCCGACCATAAGAGCTTACAGTATGTATTCACACAGAAAGAACTGAATTTGAGACAGAGAAGATGGAGGGAATTTCTTTCAGACTATGACATCAACTTGCAGTATAAGGAAGGGAAGGCAAACATTGTAGCCGACGCCCTGAGCCGTCGAGCACACTCGCTCCATTCGCTACTCGCTTCTTCTAGCTTGGTTGACGAGGTGCGAGACGCTCAGTTGAGCGACCCTTACCTAACCGAAATCAGACACAAGATCGAGAATGGTACATTTGAGAAGAAGAAGTATGACTTCAAGCTACATGAAGATGGTTTGATTCGGTGAATGGCAGGCTATGCGTCCCCCGAAGCAATGCTGAGCTAAGGGATCGCATCCTGCGAGAGTCACACTGTTCCACATTATCAGTCCCTCCGGGAGCCTCCAAGATGTACAAAGACATGAAGAGGTACTTCTGGTGGTCTGGAATGAAATCAATGTGACAGAATTTGTATTGAGATGCTTAACATGCCAGAAGGTAAAATTCGAACACCGTAGACCGGCGGAATGGTACAATCGATGCCAGTTCCGGAGTGGAAATTTCATGATATCTCCATGGATTTTGTTGTAGGACTCCCACCTGCTAGGGGAGGACTCAACATGATCTGGGTTGTAGTCGATCGCCTTACCAAGGTTGCCAGATTCATACCGATGAAGGACACCAGGAAGGTAGTAAGCTAGCTGAGCTTTTCGATAAGGAGATTATCAGACACCACGGAGTCCCTAAGACTATAGTATCTGACCGCGACACCAGATTTCTTTCGAGATACTGGAGAGCTACAAGGGAAGCGTTGGGTACAGAATTGAAGTTGAGTACCGCCTTCCATCCTCAGACCGACGGTCAGACAGAAAGGACCATCCAGACACTGGAGGACATGCTTCGGGCATGTGCCTTGGACTTTCAGGGGAGTTGGTTAGATAAGCTTCATCTTATCGAGTTCTCATATAATAATAGTTATCACGCCTCGATTAAGATGTCGCCTTTCCAAGCTCTATACGGTAGACCTTGCCGTACACCCTTGTGTTGGGATGAGTCAAGTGAAGCGGTCATAATAGGACCGGAATATCTTGAGCAAGTGCAAGCTGAAGTGCAGCAGATTAGAGCTAACATGAAGGCAGCCCAAGATAGACAGAAATCCTATGCGGATGTGAGACGACGCGACCTTGAGTTCGCCATGGGCGACCAAGTGTTCTTGCGCGTTTCACCTATGAAGGGTGTCTTCCGTTTTGGTCAGAAGGGCAAGCTTAGCCCAAAGTTTGTAGGGCCGTACACTATCACCGAAAGAGTTGGATCCGTAGCCTATAGGTTAGCACTACCTGAGGACTTGGGGCGTGTCCATGATGTATTTCATGTGTCACAACTCAAGAAGTATATTGCTGATCCTTCTCATGTGTTTGGAGCCCGAGCACTTATCCATTGAGCCAACATGAGATATGTTGAAACCCTAGTGAGAATCCTTGATAGGAAGACCAGAGACACTCGCCATAAGCCTATACGATGGTGAAGGTCCTATGGTCAAACCATAATGTCGAAGAAGCGACATGGGAGTTGGAAGATGCCATGAAGGCTAAGTACCCACAGCTGTTCATAGACTAGAGAGTCTAGTATTTAGCAATACGGGTACGGGTCGTACCCCTTTTAAGGGGGGTAGAGCCTTTTTGCTTTTGCATTGCTTCGGGGTAAGCATTGCTTAGTGTGTGTATTGTAATAAACTTTGTATGACACATGTAGTGTAAGTGAATTGGTATGTGTACGTATGTGTAATGTGTAGTGTATGAATGTATTTGTATGATGGATGATGTATGTGTAATGTATTGTGAATGGTAATGATGTATTGCGTAATGTGGAACTGTGGAATGGTATGTATGTGAATTGTGTATGACGCTTGAACCGTGTATGCTTGTAATGTGGAATGAGTGAACACCTCATAGGTGGTAGTAAGACACATTAGTGCAATTGGTTTGCCTAATGAGTAGAATTACCTAAACTATTAACCTTGAGCAACTTTGAGGCAAAGTTTCTTAAGGGGGGTAGATTGAAATACCCCGTAATTAAAAATAGTGATTAATTAGGCTAATGAATAATTTAGAGGCTTAATTAAGTATAAATAATCAGGAGGGAACAAATCCCGAAGAAAACGGATCCTTAAACGGATTAAACCACTAACGAACCTTAAAGCGCATTTTTCGAGGTAACCGGGAAAACGTGACTTTAAGCGGGTCAAATAGACTCGTAACAATTTTGGTCAACTAAATATTCATTAGTAAACATTAGTGAAGCCTTGGAACCAATAAAAATCAATAAAACGAGAATTAGTAAAAACTGTCAAAAACGGGAAGTTGTGGGGTGGAAATATAAATAACACAAACTTATGTGTCCAATATTGTAAATAAATTTTTAAAACCCTCATGGGTCTGTGTGTGTGTCCGATCCCATACCCCTCTCTCTCTCACACTCTTTATTCTCTCTTATTTACAACAAACAAAACTAATAAAGAAAACTAACTTACTTTATTACTTCCTCCCTCACTCACAACTCTCTCTCCTCCCCTCATTCTCTTCTCTCACGCGAATTCCCTCCTCACTCTCTCTGATTTTCTTCCTTTCTTCTCCAACCGAGCAGCCATGGAAGAATGAGAAAAACACACAAATATTCACTTCTCTCCTCTTGTAACCTCCCTTAAGCTCTTCCAAAAATTATAAAATACCACCATTGGAATCCTCTCACCAAGAGCTACATTTCCATCTTTCAAAATTCAAAACCTACAATTTCGTTTTTATGGGTATGTCCCATTTGGAGCTTCAACACCACCACCATTAGAAGGCCCTCCTTCTCCTTGTTCTTTTAAGGTAAAAACCTTCTTGAAACTCCTTCGTTTTTCTGGTCTTATGAGCAAAACGAATTTAAGCTAAAACCCTTGTTTGGCCTCTTGTATCCTAGCCGATTTTGGCATCTTGGTGGAGTTGGAATCTTATGGTTGAGCCACTCCAAGCCTTGTTTACACTCTTGAAAGGTAATATAGTTTCTAAACCCTAAAACCTATATTAAAACTTACATAATGGTTAGGGTTAAATTGTGTATTAGAATGGTGTATTGAAATGTGTATGTATATCGGTTGTATAGTAGAGGATTTGTGTTGTTGAACCGGTGAGGAAGAGAGGAAGGAAGATCAAGAAGAGAAAGAAACTAGAAGAAAAAACAAGGTAATTGAGCTCATCTTTATATAGCTTTGTAAATGAGTATGTAACAGATTTTTAGAAGTTAAAATTGCTATTGTAATGATAGGGTATTAGTAGTGTAATGTGTAAGAGGATATAAATGTTCTAAGCCTTTAAAAGACATTTTAAAACGTATCAAAATAGATTGGGAATGATTGTGGAGTGCAGGAATTTTTATGTTGTTTTAGTGTGGTATTTGTGTATGAGAATTGGTATATATGTGTTGGCTATAACAGGTGATGTAGACCATTTAAATGACTGAAACGATGTGGTGAGAATGTAAGATTTTAGGGGAGTTATGTCAAAATTTATCTAGAAATAGAACACTTAGAAACTAGAAACTAAAAACTAGCGTAAGGTTGTTTGTAACAGATTTTGATTAACATAGGTAGAGGGTGAGTTGAGGAGATAGATAATGCAATCTAAATGCATTAGAGGTGCTAGGAATGTCAATAGAAGAGGGAGTTGTAGAAGGGGAGTGTTGGTGTCAAAATCTGTAGCAAAAGACATTAAGGAAGGAAACAATGTAAGTGCTGAATTGGAACTTAGAAAATTGGGTGTAAAAGTAGTATAGAATTGGTGAGATAATTAAGAAGTGAATTAACATGATTTAGAGTGTCTAATTAGTGCTAAAACATGTTAGGATGTGTGTAGGAAGATTGGGAAACAATGGGTGAAATTGGGAAAGAAAAATAAATCTGTAGCAAGGTTCTGACTTCGTCCGACCCAGACGGTGAGTCGGACGTGGGTCGGACGGGGCTTGAGAACGAAAACCAATCTTTCTGGAATGGTCCGACCCAGAGCCGTGAGTCGGACATGGGTCGGACATGGCTTAAACAGCGAACTATTAACTTTCTGGAATGGTCCGACCCAGGACCGTGAGTCGGACATGGGCCGGACATGCAAATTTTACTATGTCGAAGCTTCTGACTTCGTCCGACCCAGACGGTGAGTCGGACGTGGGTCGGACGGAGCTTGGACGACAGAACCAAAACCTTCTGGAATGGTCCGACCCCAGAGAGTATGGGTCGGACGGAATAGTGCTGGGTCGGACAGGGTAAGTTTCAGAGAACGTACTCTACTGGAATGGTCTGACCGGGCTTGGGTCGGACGGTGGGTCGGACGGCCCAATACTTAACAAAAAAAAGAAACAGTAAGCTTATAACTAGTATGTATATGTATATATGTATACCCACCTATACATGTGTATATATATATATGTATGTAAACCATGGACGAGTAAAGGAAAGTAAGAAAAATGAAATATAGTGTAGGGAATGTAAAGGTTTAGTGAATATGGATTGGTAAACCAAAAGTAGTTGAGTTAAGATTAATAATAGTTAGATTGATCATTCAATTGTATGCATATCATAGGATTTGATTTGTGACACCGGAAGGACGTTTGGGAACACGTACGACGGTGAACGGTATGGATTCCTCATGCCCCGTATGCTATCTTGGTTCTCTGATTTGTGTTTGTGTGCTAATTGATCACCAAATAAGATAAATGCACGAATCGGAGTTAATATGCATACTTGTGAACATGTAGTGTTGTATGTGTGAATACTCTCTTAAATTTTAGTTTGTATAATTCATGAATGTTTGGATGAATATGAATGTGTGTATGTATGATGTATTGTATTGTGACCGATTGTGATGTGTTTTGACTTCTAACTATTCCTAACAAGCTAACCATCCTAACTTAAATTGGTAATTAAATTGGAATGAGTAGAAGTCCGATATAGTTTCGGCCACGCGTGAGGATGCGGAGTCACGAGAGGTTGGCTCCAATTCCTGACTCTTAAACTGGTCCGCGGCCCAAATCCCTTAAGTGGGTAGCATCCTGGATTGGTGAGTCAAGTAAATCCCGGAGGTGGGACGGCGTAGTCCCCAGGGCCGGAGGTCCCGACGACTTAACTTGAGTATGAATAAGTAAGTAAGAATGAGTAGTAAAGTAAATGAAAGTAAGTAAATGTATGTAAGAAAAGTAAGTAATGAGTAAAAGAGTAAAGCATTCCGATTAACCCGGATGCATAATTTGGCTAACCTTGTGAAGGTAAGTAAGATGTGTGCTATTATATTGTTGCCTTGAATTGTGTAATGAATTGTATTAGCATGTATGTTGTATGCAAGCATGTATGTATGAAATAAATGAACGCATGTTTAGTGGACGTCAATAGTCGGCGTGCCCTAGCTAGCACGCGGTATATGCGGAGTTTATACGCAGCGTTTGCTGGGCCCCTTGGGGCACCATTTTTACTACACGCAGGTACTCGAGAATGATGAAGATGTGAACTCAATTTAATTTCTTTATCTTCTTTTGGAATGTAAACACTGGATTATTTGGTGTACTGAGTAGTACATGGCTGTAGTTTTGAATAGCCGGTGTACCATGGGGTACACCTTTTTGGATTTTGATAGAATGGGAATTGGTATAGATGAGTAGTTAGTAAACTCATTCTTTTGGAAGATTGGTAAAGGATGTAATTCGATGCTTTAAATACTCGGTGATCCAAGATTGTAAGTATGTTATGTTCGGTAATGGAAGCAATGTTTTAGTAGCTCGGTACGTTATGTTCATCAGACCGTTACTGTAAGTAGCATAGCCTAGCTAGCCGTATGGGCGGTTAGCGGCGTTGTATCACCCGCCGTAGTAAGTAGTAATATTCCGCTGCGAACTCGTAGGATTAACAGGACGATTAGACGGTAAGCATAGGATTAGCGTTTTTGGTGTTACAGAATGAGTATGTATGAGTATGAATGTATAAGTAATGTATGCCGAGTAATAGAGTAAGTACCTCCATTCTAACTTGGGGGGTAAATTGTCTAACAGTTATTGTGGTATGGATTGTGGAGTGTATCAATGTAGTGTTTGGATTGTGTATTGTTTCAGTGGCATGTATTGTATCTTGTATGAATGTAATGTGTATATAAAGCATGTATGTATGTTTAAAATGAACCGCATGTATAGTCGACCGTAATTAGTCGGCGTACCCTAGTTAGCACGCGGTATATGCGAAGTTTATATGCAGCTTTTGCTGAGCCCCTTGGGGCGATGTTTTTAATATGATGCAGGTCCTTGAGACGGGTGAAGTCTATGAAGAGTTTAAATTTGATTTCTTTTTGTCTGTAATTAATGAAATGTGGATGGTGTACTATGTTGTACACGGCTGTAGGTTTTTGTTAGCCGGTGTACCACGGGGTACACCCTTTTTGATAATGAAGAATTATAAGATGGTGTAGATGAGTAGTTGGTAGGAACTCATTAATTTTGGAGATTGAATAGGGATGTAATTAAGTACTTGAATTCTCGGTAATCCAGTAATGTAAGTATATGTTCTTTGTATTTGGTACTTAATGTAGTAGCTCGGTGACCGTGACTGTAGGTAGTGTAAGCCAAGCTAGCCGTATGAGTGGTTAGCGGCGTTGTATCACCCGTCGTAGTAGTAGTATTTCCACTGCGACGTAGTAGGATTATTAGCACGATTAGACGATAAGTAACGGATTAGCGGTAGGGGTGTTACACCAGTAAACCAGTACAATGGTAAGAATGTTACGAGAGTTCTTTAAAAATTGTTCTCCTTATCTGGCCTTCAAGGCTCCTTTGTTCGTTTTCCAAGCTTGCAAAAGTTACTTGACGTTTCGTTTCAATGTTCAACTAATGTTTGTTATATTGTTTATTTAACTCTTTAACTCTTAGTATGTCGCCATGTTAGAAGACCATATGTTCCAACCACTTACCCCTATTATTTGACAGGTCACCACGGGCAGTAGCCATGAACCAACGGTAGTGCCTCCGATTCCTCCTTATCCCTATTATATGGCGGGTCACCAGGGGCCGAAGCCATGACCAGTAGTAGTTTCCTCCGTCCAACGATCAATATGGCCCATTGGAAATATAAATATTTAGCGCTGACTTGATCTTAGTCATCCTCTCATGTTATAACAATACGGAACTAGGCAGTCCTGGGTTTTACACCACACTCAACATTTCACCATGATTAAGTTTTCTTAATTTTATTGCCTAAGGTTCATTCTTAGGTTTTGTAACACCCCTAATCCTAAGCCTGTAATAACGTCAAAGTCGTAGCATAATGAATAACAAATCGCAGCGAAAATAAAACTATCTACCTTGGTGTTACACGCCGTCACTCACTTTTGTGAGCAACAAGGCAACCTTACTCTTTCCAACAATACAACCTCACACGCTGTGATAACAGATACTGAGCACTTCTAATTATTACAAACCCAATCCAACTAAATGAGCAACTAACTGAATACAACAACCTCCTTAGTACAAAACAAAATAAAACCAATGGTGTTTGCTGAAACACAACAGCTACCCCTGAGTCCCGCACTCCGGCTTGAGTCTTCTTCAATAACCTGGAATGTTTGGCCCAATGAAGGGCTCAGCAATCGAAATGCTGGTATGCTAAATGTAGTCTTAAATCATCAAGAGTCCTTTAGTCGTTTTAGCCATCTTGATATTAGGTTCTTTACATAAAATACCGGTTTACAATGACAACAGTAATAACTGTAAACATTTAACAATAACATAACAACTCTCCTGTAAACAACAGTGTACGATAGCACACAACACCAACAACCACACAACAATAACTCATAGAAATAACCAATAGTCACACATTAATAATCCATAACAATCACCAAACAAGATACGCGTACTAAACTTGTACTTTGTTTGTTAGCCACCTGACCCTTATCTTTTAAACCAATCATTAACCTTTTCCAATTAATTTCCACCACAAGTGACATGTAAGTCAAACCTTAATAACTTATTAATGGACGAATGTCCCTGTGTTCCATTGGAACTGTTTTACCAGCTGACCCTATGGCCCTGGTTAATTGACCTATCCGGTCGAACCTGTGCACCAACGGCAGTGCCTTCCGGCATCCCCGAATGTGGCTGATGGATTTCCTTTGAGTGACTCTCCTTTGAAGTCTCTCGTAGTGATCACAATGCGCAACGAGAAAGTCGAAACAATCTGGATTCCTCTCTTTATAAGTTAGCCCTTTTTGTCAGTGGGATAATGACCAATATTTGAATTAAGACTATAACAGTTGACCATCAGTTAGGTTCAATAATACCTAAGGGTCAGTTAGTCTTGTTCCAGTTTAGATGTATAAACTTCCAGTCATAAGACGTTCGCGTAAAAATACAACGCAGCATTGTTGAGCAATACAGTATACAATATCATACACATAAAATCACAGATATCGCTCTTAAACAGTTAACACATAATGTCTGGACCTTAGGATAATCCTTAGGACATTCAGACCACACAATTAACATACCGTTCACCAAGTAACTGCTAGCTTGACAAGTCCCCGTTCAATAGTCCCTCCCCGTACGCTGTTATTTAAACATGCAATACCGGGTAATATTAATATAACTATTCATTAAATATTACAGTACAGTCACTGTAGAGTTTATTTACGTAGTATACTAACTCCGTATGTTCTTTAGTTTCTCCCTGTTATTTATCGGTGACTCTAGATAGTTCAACAGTTCGTTATTTTATGTGATATTCACATGTGATAATGAATTCCCACTGTATTGTATATCTTTATTTCATTAACCACACTTCCATAATTATTTTTACTTATTCTTTATATTATATCCCCTGGCCATTTTTATTATAACCGCAATTATTTTATAAACTTTATATTATACTCCATAAAATACCATAATATTATATTACCTATTTTACTCCCTTTCCTTATTAAATTACAATACCAACCTTATTATTTCGGTATTCATATATTATACCAATAACTTATTAAATTATTAAATAACCACATATAGTTTCCGGTGTATATAATTTGAACCCATTAACTTTTACAACTTACCAAACAACCATATACTATTATAATTTACTAATACCCATATTATTTTTCGGAAATTGTAAAACAATTATATTAACTTCTATAAATTGCCAAATAACCTTGTAACTTTTATAATTCATTAATTACCCACATTAACCTTTTTATTTACTAATTAGCCACTTAATATTTCGGTAATTCCAAAATGGGTATTCTAATTTTTATAAATTACCAAATGACCTCATTAATTTTCGGTCTTGACATATACTTTCCTTATATTCACATTTTAATCCCAAAACTTTATATAAGTTACATATTAACTTATAAATTATAGTTTTAATATTTAATTCACTAAAATAACCAAAACAATCCACAACTTTCCTCAATTTGAATTTCCGCCCCATATTAAATTCTATTTTTCATATATACTTCCGTAAATTACATATTCACCCCATTACTTTTATAAACTTAATATTTTATGTCATAAATCATTTTAACCCAAAGTTATTGGTCAACACTTTGACCAAGACTTAATTTCATAATTAATACTGTAATAAACCCATAAAATCATAAGTAATTCTCGGCCACACACTATACTTTCCAATAATTACAAAATAGCCCCAAAACTTAATAAAATGTTATTTTAACACTTAACACTTATTTAAATTACTAAAATTCATAATATTAATTCCTACCTTATATTATATCATAATTATGCCAATATACTCCCTAACTCTCGGCAATCCCATTTAATACACCAAACTTTTCAAAATTTACATTTTAACCACATAACTTATTAAACTAGCCATTTAAATACTTGTAACTATTTTCAATAATCCCAAATTTATAATATAAGTTAATACACTTATATATTTCGAAAATCACCCAAATTATACATTAAGCTCTCGGCTTTAATTTCATTTTACCATATGGTTTTAAAACTTGTTTTAAACCTTATAATAAATACATATAAATGTTTATAAGCCATATAACACTTCTAAAAATTATGCTAATGACTTAGAATGATTATATTCTCAAAATAGAATAATTAAACCTTAGATAATTCGGTTTATATTTATATGCATCCTAACTAATTTTTGTGACACATATTTATACCTTAAGGTAATAATCTTACCTTATATGTTATAAATTATTTTCTTGACATTATAACCCATGTATTTTCGGCCTTAATTTATATAATGGTTATACATAATTTTATACCAAAGTTTGAAGCCCAAATCAAGCTTAAACTTAATAAACCTTAATTATATAAACTTACTCCTTAAATCAAGACAATTCTTGTACTTGATTTCTCCTTGAACCAAGCTCTTCAAATGCTATATTGATGTAGAGAATTCGGCCTCCTTGTATATATTTAGGAGATCCATTTGTTAGACTTCTAAGAAAAATTACATAAGATTTGGAGTAGTTTTACAAGAGTTTACCTTAGGAATTTCTCAAGGTATTTTTGATACACCTTGTGATGATTGTAGATCCAAGTTTCCTTCATGAATAATGAAGAGAACATAGGTTTAGAAGTTCTAAATTTTTGAAAATAGTTTAGGTAAATACTTAGGATTTTTCAACATGAAAATATACCTTAACTTGATCTTGTTGTTCCTTGTGTTGTTGTTGAATTTAGGAACCTCCTTGGAACACCTATGGTTGGCAAATTGTTGAGGTTGCTAGGATGATTTCTTGCTTCAAGACTTGATAGAATTAACTAGGAAATTACATTAAAATGGTGTTAGGAACTAGTACACAATTAATGGAGTTTATTAACACTTAGGAATTAACTTAGTAATGGAGAAAAGAGAGAGCAAGAGAAGAGACTTACCTATTCGATTAAGGTGGGCAAGGAAATGGAGGTAGTCTCGTAAGTTATTAAGGCTGGGAATGAGGCTGAATTATGTCTCATTATCTTATGTCATGTTTATTGCTACTTTGATTTCTTAATTAGCTACAAAAATCCCTTAGGTTGGCTAGGTATACGGCTGGTTGGCCACAAATGAATTTGGCATCTTCTAATCTTGTAGACTTACGGCTAGAATGGGTGGTAGAGAATTAGTTTAGGTTATTTAATGCTAGGCAATGGTTTAAGATTTATTAAGCTTATTAATGACACTTACCTTGTCTTTCTTGCAGGTGTGATCGGCTGAATGAAAATGGAAGCTCCACTTCATTGTAGCCTCACGGTTAATGGGATGCTAGAAATTAGGTAGGTATTGTTTATTTGTACATAATGGCTATGGAAATTAGGTAATGTCTATCTAGGTTAATCAATTGGTAATCAAGCTCCCCACTACTGATTTCAATCGGCAATTATATGCCAAGGAATCCACTTGATTATTTGTTTGTTTCTTAGTATGTAAGTGTGACTAGATTAGCATATAATCTCCTTATGAAATACCCCAAACCTAAGTATGCTAAGTGAACATAAAATTAGGATGTAGTAGGGCTAAAATATGCCTTAGAAAGATTGGTAGACAATTTTAACCAAGGAAAACACAAGAAAGTGCCTTAAGGCAATCAGGGCAAAAACGTGCTCTAAGCTTGGAGAGACTTGGGTGAGTACCCAAATATCATGATAAGACCTTAGTAATATCCTAATGGTCATTTTAAATCAATTAGCAAAGAAAACCAAGCTTGAAAACAAGTTAAAACACAAAATGTGCTTTAAGAAGTCTTAAAGCACATTTTGAGAAATTGTCTTAGAATTGAGTTTTGAGTGGCTAAATGTCCATCATTACTCTTTAATCTACATGTGTACTAATTAGTATCACATTAGGAGGTCTAAATCAATGGGAAATCAAAAATTTCCCGATTATGTGCCTTGATTAGTGAATAGTAACTATTTAGTGACTAGTTTAAGTTTTAATCAATATAAGTCAATTAATTGGTCAACAAAGACCATGTTAGCCTTATATTAAGAGGGTGGCCGGTTTTTATGTGGGGAGTCACCACATGAGTCATCAAATGAGAAAGGAAAAAAGAGATAAGTAAAGAAGTTACTATTTGCTTTATTAAAGCAAATATCTTACATTAGCCTACCTTTTCTTCTTCTCTCTCTTCATTTCTCTTCTCCACACGATTTCTTCTTCTCTTCTTTTGCTCCAAACCGAGAGAGCTTCATTCATGGGTGCTCCACCTTCAATCACTTGCCAAATACAACTCCAAGCTCCAAATCCAAAACAAATTGCATATTTGTCTTAGTTAGGTCAAGACCTATCTTTCTATCTTTTCAAATCTTTCAAAGCTCCATTTTGGTGCCATGAGAAAACTCCATTGATGGAGGAAAATCAAGTTTGAAGAGCTCATTAGCTTCTCCATTCTCTTAAGGTAAAGAAAATGTAAGAAAAACCATGTTTCCATCACTTCTTGTACATGGCCGAAAATTCCTTCTCATGGGGCTATGTTTTTATGCCTTGTTCTAGCTTGATTTATTCACCAAGGACTAGTGGAGGTCCTATTTCATTCAATGCCAAAGTCTACCTTGAGACTTCAAAGGTAATCATCCATTTTTATGCCTTAGAACACATTTCTAACCTAGGTTTTTATTCCTTGAGGTTAGTGCATTGTTTAGTACTCATATGAGTCCTTAAATATTGATTAGAACATTGGCAAAGGGATTTAAGTGGTGGCCGAGATCTATGCAAGAGGAAGGCCTAAGGAGGAGATTAAGATAAGCTTGAGAAAACAAGGTAAAATGCTTACCTAATGGTGATTTAAGTTTTAAGGGATGAGTTTAGGTGGATACCAATGTGGCTTAGAGCCTACATTGTGTATTGGGTTATATAACCTAAGAAAAAGAACTTAAACAAGCTTATGAACTTGTGATTAAGGAGCCAATAGGAATGAGTTAGTAATATAAGTTTAAGAAGGATTTTAAGAGCATTATAATTACTATGAGATTGATGGGTGTATTCGCAGGTTGAAAGCTTTTATTGTGGGAAATTCAGTGTTTAAATTCATGTCATTTAAGGGCCTAAGAGCCATGTCATTTAAGAGCCTTAGTGCTATGCAATTTAAGATTATTGCACTATATTGAGTTTATTATGAATGAGTTGATTTGGGTGAGAATTATGATGAGAAAAAGGTTTGATGTGTGTGAGATGATTGAATGAGAAAAACCATGCATTTGGGCATGATATATACTAGAGAAACTATGGCAAAATTTGAGTAGGAAACTAAGCGTTTAAGGTATTCTAAGGAGATTTTATGACTAAGGATGTTCCAGTGGTCACTAAGGGTTGATTTGGTGAAAATGGATAAACCATGGAGTTCTTGAGTACTAGGAAGACCTAGGAATGTATAAGAGGGACTAGGGGTTATAATGGCGAGTTTTATGCAGCAAAACCATGGTTAAGGAAGCTAGGAAACTTGTACAAAGTTTGAAGGAAAAATAAGGTATAATGACTTATAAGGATGTAAGCATGTGCTAGATTATATATGACTTTGAGAAGTTTGAGTAAGGCAAATGGGCGTGCGAAATGATGCTTGAGGGTAGTTGAGATGGTGGTAAAGAGACATGATGATTAGTGGAGGTCTTAGGCAAAGTCACAAGAGGGAAGTGTAAGAAATCAAGTGTTAAGTGTAAGAATTTTTGTAAGAAATTGAGTGCCAAGTTTGGTGATTTTTGAGGTAGATTTAGTGCATGTTTTAAGGTGTTTAAACATGTAGGAAACATGTGGAAAGATTGTGGAATGAATGGGAAAATATTGGGGTGAATTTGGAGTTCAAAATGAGGAGAAAACACTTTGGAAAATAGGTTCTGCTGTGGACCGCCCCTAGGGACCGCCCCTGTGTGGAGGTCCAGGCAAATCGTGCAGGAAATTAGCTTCTGGTTGGGACCGCCCCTGGGGACCCCCCCAGAGGGGCGGTCCAGTGCAGAGAAAAAGAAAAAATTTTGTTTTTGGCTTCTAATGATGGGGGATTGAATGGTAATGGTTTTAGATGATGTTTAGGCCTTGTTTGGTGACATGTAAAGGCCTTAAGAGGTAAAACAAGTGTTATGAATTCCTAGTAAGAATTGAGAAAGTAGCTAAGGAGTTTTTAGTGGATGTTTAAAGGTGAGTTTAGTGCCTAGATGGTATTAGGACACATGGGGGAACTTGTGGAGAAGTTTGGAGTTGAAAGAGAATTTAGAAACAAGTTTCTAGAGCCGACCGGCCTTAGGACCGGACTTGCAAGGTCGGTCGGGCTCTGTTACACCGGAAAATCTTTCTGGAATGGACCGGACATGGGACCGGACTTGTCAAGTCCGGTCGGCATGAAATTTTGTACGGTAATAAGTCTCTGGAATCGACCGGACATGTAAGGACCGTCGGAGTGAATTTTCCAACGGTAAAAGGGTACT
This sequence comes from Limonium bicolor, assembly GCA_023374045.1. Taxonomy (NCBI): domain Eukaryota; kingdom Viridiplantae; phylum Streptophyta; class Magnoliopsida; order Caryophyllales; family Plumbaginaceae; genus Limonium; species Limonium bicolor. Next base: position 245,666,511 of record CM041778.1, read on the forward strand.
GGAATGGACCAGACTTGGCAAGTCCGGTCGGTAAGTCCGGCCGAGCCTAAAAACAAAAAAAAAAAGAAATTTTGAATTCTAAGAATGGCAATGGGTAATAAGGTATGCCTTTGGTAGGGTGGTAATGATTGAGACCCTAAGAACTTAAGAGATTAAGCTAAGTTAAGTATAAATTTGAAAGTTTAAGATTAAGTTTGTAAGATTAAGTGTAAGACCTAAGAGGTGTTAGGTGGGGATCATTAAGGAATTAGGTAAGTTAAACAAGCTAAGTAAGTCATATTAAGTTAAGTGATTAACAACCTAAAACTGAATGAATGTTTTAGGACTTGGGAGTTTGGACTCCGGAAGAGAGTAAGCAGCCGAACGACCAACGGTGAACGGTACAGTTGTTTCTTCTTGTGACCTGCTTGCTAACGAGGTGTCCCTCGGCTTGTGTGCTATTTGTTTGTGTGCTCACTAAACAAGATAAAGCATGCAACCGGAACGTATTATATATATGTTGTATTGTTGTGTGATGTTTGAAAACTAACACGACATACCGTGAGAACTTACTAACCAATGCTTAGTAAGGATTGAGTGAGACTAAGGAACGCCCCTAATGAGGGACGATATGAACCGAAAGAGGTTAACCAACAAACATGGTCTTGAGACTATTACTAACTGAACTTGAGTGAGGAATCCGGAATGGTACCGGCACATGTGTATTGGGGAAGTCGGTATCCTTATCAAATACCGTCTTCCAAAGATGACTTGTCCTCGGACTCGTCACCTAGAGTCGACATATAGACTCGACCTCCTCGGACTTCTTGTTTTAGGAGGGAGGCATACTGAGATGGTGTAGTGGGATCTACCTAAATGCCCAACTAATTCTAATAAATATTGTTTATGTAAACCAATGGAGCTGATAACTCATTGGTTAGGGTTACGTGACCCGACAGATAAACAATGGATTAAGGTACAACCATTCTAATTAAAGAACGGTTGACTTAACTGAGATAAGATTGAGATAAGGTTTGAGATAAGATACAACCATTTCTATTTAAAGAATGGTTTGTATTCTAAGACTGAGATAAGTTACAACCATTCCTTTTTAAAGGATGGTTTGTATTGTTAAGATTAAGATTAAGGTAAGGTTAAGATAAATTGCAACCATTCTCCTTTAAAGGATGGTTGGTATAACTAAGATTAAGATAAGTGACATCCACTCCTTATTAAAGGATGGTTGTTTCTAAGTTTAAGATAAGACTGAGATTAAGAGGGAACATTACTTAAGGAGTTAAATAACTAACTCACTAATTAAGGGAACGCATCTAAGTCGTTCATTGTGCGTGAACTTGATTGTTCATATTTGGATCGTTGTTAACAGCATTCATTATCATGTTGTGCATATAATCAACCTCCATGCTATCGACAATTAGTCGTCGTAGCCACGTTAGCTTGGGGGCCATGAGGGGATCGTACCAGCATTCGTGCTGACCCCCTTTGGGGGCTGTTTTTACTACACAGGTACATCAGGAGGCGACCGTCGCAAGTAGAAGAGGACACAAGTGTTAGGGATTAAGAGTGACCTACGAGTTGTGCATGTACACTCGTATGGCAATTGAGTTAGTAAAATGTATAGGTTGTGAGAGGATCGTAAGAAGGCTATGTAAATGGTTAAGGTTGTTAGACTAATGTTCGGTATATTCTGTAGTCAGACCGTGGCAAGGTCCTGGATTGTAAAGAATTCCGCTGTGACATGTGTATATATATATTGTTAAGTTGCGAGACCACAATTGGATTGAGTTGGGGTGTTACAAAAAGTGGTATCAGAGCGTAGTTACGCTCTGAAGACAAGAAATACCGAACTTAGGAGATATTGAGGCTGAGATTGAGTTACGGGTTAAGGGTAAGAGATAGAGTGTGAGGTGCGTCAGCCAGGACTTCCCGGTGTTTACCGGATATCCATAGTACCTAAGCCCGCCCTCCACATCCCTAACCCTAATGTGTTGGACAAACGCCAGAGAGAAGAAAGCCTTCTCTTACTCGGGGAAACCCGATCTGGCAGTTAGCTAAAATAAGCAGTACGAGAACGTCTTGTTGCACAACAGTTATGGAGAACTTGGAGATTTTTCAATGGAGCGCAACAGAGAAACAGCGCTACCAATGGAATACTATCAGTAAGGGAATGGAAATTACCGGCAACAAGGGTCGACATGCTACGCAGTCGAAATAACCCGCGATACCTATGGTAAGGAAAGCACTACGCGTGCAATGGATAAGGAAATGTTAAGAGACATGAGTACCGGACAGCGGTCCGAGTGAGCATAACAGTGGGATAATACAAAGCATGAGAGTTAAGGTTACTGGAAAGTCCAGTTAAAACGGGAACACCAAACCCCATACAATGAGGAATTACAAACCTGGCTGACATAGAGCAGATGACGATAAAACGCATACAAACTGTGTATCGGAATAGGACTACGATGTAGTGCCTAAAAGAGATTATTACATAATAACCACAACAAAATGCTGGAGACAGAGCGAGGAATAAGACATAAGGAAATATCAAGGGATTCCCTCAGAAAGAGGAACGCCCTGATGTATGACAGTACTGTCAAACAACAAGGAAACTGCCGGATGGTCAGTTATCCAAATAAGAGATTATCGAAGGAGTCCCGAGGACTACCAATTACATGGAAATTAGAAAGAAGTATCGCTACCAACGTACCTTGTACCAATAACCCATCCTGCATGGCGCACTTGCCATAGCAAGTGCTACCACGATTAAGCTACACGAAAAGCCATCAAGGCGAGATAAGAGAACGCTATAGTCGTAGTATATATTAAATACTGATTGCAAATCTATAAGAACAGAAAAAAAAATATATAGGACCTTGGAAGGGCCTGACGGCCTGACCATGATGAGATGAACCGACATCAGCCAGCAAGGAGCTGAGCTTAGACGAAATACTAAACCATATAAATGCTAGCAACTGTATAACCCACTACCAACGACCGACAGTGCGGTAAGAACACCAATCTCAAACTCCACGAGGAAAATCTCAGAGATCGCCCGTGATCCGAGCAAAACAATAAACGTAAGCTATAACCTACTAAGGATTAAAGTCGTACAACCCTGGAAAAGGAGAGCTCAGAGGACTACCCCCCCGAGCGGGCATAGTCAGCCGAACAACTGATGAGTGACAGTTAATACTGTTTGTTTAACTCACTAACACCCAAGTATGATTGATCATCAACGGGTGGCATAGTCAACGGAAGTTGAACGAAGCGTTGAGAGGGAGTATAAGACGACAGGATAATATCCAACTTGGACACGTAAGACAAACGCCTAATACGGGCCTAACCTTGACTATTAAAAGACAGAAGTCTAGTAGAATGACAGCATTGTCAAAGACATTAGTAACCTCAGATCACCTGAACAACTTCCATAGCAGGAAGCAGGATGCAGCAACTTACCATAAAACCCGATACTACATTTAGTATGTAACCTATGATTGATGGTGTTCCAAGGGACCAGAGTTTATGAGATAACCTGCAGATGAGTAAGAGTAAAAATGATGAACTTGAAATTAAGCATTAAGAGCCTACAAGCCAAGGATGTTAACCACATCAGAGCCCGAGGCGCAGTAAGTTATAAGAGAGCTTGTTTAAGCCACGAAGGGACTACAATTTGTAGATATGAAGGTTACCAAACCTATAACTTAGATTGGGAAGATATTACCAGAAAGGTAACAATGAGAATATTGAGATAATGTTAAGGACAGGAGCGGAGCACGAACCATGCCTTTTAGGGTGGGGATACCTCTCCTCGTTGTGAGGCCATGAGTGGGAATGAACCCCTCAAAAGGGCTTTCACATATTAGAGATAAAATACACTTTATTTAGGAAATGGAAACTATGAACCTAGAGATTACCTTAGAACATACCAGATACCCTTGAGTGATAGGGAGGTGGCACAGATAGACCCCATATCCACACCCAGATGTAAGAATTAGTAAATGGTCAGAGATAACATGGTGACTGCACATTATGGCATGTCAATTAATCAATGCTCAAAGAGCTTGTGATTCAGTGGATGACTTCTTCAGTAACCAGTTAAACTACATGGTAGATAACATCACTAGGATGAAAGAAAGCGAAAGAAATAAGCCTACTTACATCTGAGATGGAGCAGAACATCTTCATAACAAGAGTCAACTATTTTACAACACGGTACGACAACCGCCTACATCGGAAAAAAGAACTCCCAGTGTGTTTACACCAAGAAGGGATTGAGTATAAGGTAAGACATTAGAATAAGTGAATAAGAGGTTGCACCATCAATGGGCAACATGGTAAGGGCCAACTACCATGGTAGTAGTGGTCGTGAGTATAATAGTTAGAAAGGTGGATTAAGTCATGGGGCGCGGTAAGGCGACCATTATGAATGAGCCGTCAAATATTGACACTGGGGCAATTAGATTTATGAATTACACGACTAGCATAAGTAAGGAAATAAGATGGTAGACGACTGAGCATTAATGCCAGTAGTCTGGACCTACTTAGGTAAGATTTCACAGGAAGCACACTATCCATTCCTTAAGTAACTGGAGGTGCATTCCTAGTAGCATAAACATGAGAAACACGATAAGAGGCTCTACGGAAAGAGACCTCAATTTTTAAGAGACCAAATCAGTACGGAGTACGGAAAGAGCTGGAGCATACCATAACCAAGGACGCAGTAAATGGATTTTCCTTGATTAACATCAAGAAGAACAATGAATGTTATTATGGAACAATGAAAGAGGAGATCGACAACAGAATACTTCATAATTAGCAATAGCTAAACGTGTAACGGACACTATGAGTTTACTAAAACGAGACGTGGGACGACTGCACCCCACAGGGGCTTGCAGGCCTGACACGCTCATTTATGAGTTAGTTGGGTAAGTAGTAATGTACCAGTAAGGTACCCCATGCATGTAGACGAGTAGTGTAAGGAACACGGGAGGTAGTCGACTCCGTACCACGGACAACGACGCAAGATCAGACAAGAGCAGCTACTACCACAAACAGTCGAAGAGAAGAATTTAGTTGAACCAGTAACGCAAGGGAATCAGAGAACAAATAATTAAGGACTATGAAGTGCGAGAAGCACGGATTGTTAAGTACAGACATTGAACATGCCTTAAGATGTAAGGGATTAAGACTGTAAAGCGCATTATGCACTAAACAGTAGTTTCAAACTAAGAATCATCCTCAGACCAAAGGTCAGTTGGGGAGAACAATTTAGACATTCGAGAAAATACTAAGAGTATGAGCGTAAGATCTTCAAGGAGAATGGAGAGAGGAGTTACAACTCATTAAGGCCGTGTATATATAAAAATAACACGTGTCCATTGAGACAGTTAAGCCTAAGAACATCAGAGTGGTGCAGCGGAAGCTAGCAGATCACTACCTTTAAGATTAGACCAAACTAAGTTAAGAATACGGTATAAGTACCGTTAAGAATCCTCGATACAGAGACTAAGTTATTTCTGATCGAATTATAAGTAAGATAGATAGCATGGAAGCTAGAATGCTTGGTGAGAATTAGACATCTTGGACTTATGTTCAAGAATGTGATGGTGTTGATTACGTGGGTGTAATCCATTTTAAGGGGGGGTAGAGCGAAAACCGCTTAGCGTATGTTTGTGTACTGAGTACATAAACTACGGTGTGCATAGCACACAAAAGAATATGAGAATATGTTTTACATAAACATTTTGAGATAAATTATGGTTATTGCACACAGAAGATGTGAATGCCATACATATTAAGTACTTATCTTGTTAACTCCGGTGGGAGTACAAGTTAAGAGAATTAAGGAAGAAGAATAAGGAGATTTAAGAAATAAGGAAATATGAGTTATGAGTCGATATGAGACTAGGTGTGAGATAAGAATAAGATAACATTATGAGATATTATTTGATATGAGCATGAGTTAGGAGGTAGTAATGCTATGTGGTATGAGACAGTGGAAGTTGATATGAGACTGATATAGAACTTAGTAGGAATTTAAGTCTTGAGGTAATTACTAAGAGATGAATTGGGAATGTTTGATGGACTGAGTCCACACTTTGGAGATGTATTGATTATGATTAGAAGAACTAAAAAAAAGATAGAAAATTGGACATTAGTGAATTATCTGATGTTTGAAAATGACGTGGGAGGTGGAACTTGATTTCTAGGGATCAAGGGAAACCGAACACAAATTGGAGTGGAAGGATGGTTCTACACTGATGCTGATCACATCAGGGTAGGATTATTCCTGAAACTCCCTACCAGTGGTCACAATTAAATCACACTAAGGATAGGGACCTTGGGATAAAATGAAATTGGAGTTGCTTGTATTTTTAATTAGAGGAATTATTCCTCACATGACCTCGTAAAAAGGATTACCTTTTACTGAGTCTCGCCCATGAAGTCGAGGACGCACGAGCCTTTGTCTTCGGACCGGTGACATGGGGAGAGCAGCGTGTTTTGTATTCTGGCCCATGGTGACGAGGACGAATGAGCCATTGTCTACGGACCGGTGACATGGGAGAATACGTTGGAAGTTATGTGAATGTTTTAATCATCAAAAAGGAACAAAAGGAATTTTGAGTGCTACACATGCTTAAGCATGTTGTGTGATATTTAAGTATAAGAATATGGTGGATCCAATGATCCAATAGATTAATACATGAGTATGATCTTATGATCTAAGGAATGAGGTAAGACATGCATTCTAATAAGAAAAGATGCATGGGAACTTTGGGGACAAAGTTCTTTAAGGGGGGTAGATTGAAATACCCCAAACCTAAGTGCTAAGTGAACATCAAATTAGGATGTAGTAGGGCTAAAATATGCCTTAGAAAGATTGGTAGACAATTTTAACCAAGGAAAACACAAGAAAGTGCCTTAAGGCAATCAGGGCAAAACGTGCTCTAAGCTTGGAGAGACTTGGGTGAGTACCCAAATATCATGATAAGACCTTAGTAATATCCTAATGGTCATTTTAAATCAATTAGCAAAGAAAACCAAGCTTGAAAACAAGTTAAACACAAAATGTGCTTTAAGAAGTCTTAAAGCACATTTTTGAGAAATTGTCTTAGAATTGAGTTTTGAGTGGCTAAATGTCCATCATTACTCTTTAATCAACATGTGTACTAATTAGTATCACATTAGGAGGTCTAAATCAATGGGAAATCAAAAATTTCCCGATTATGTGCCTTGATTAGTGAATAGTAACTATTTAGTGACTAGTTTAAGTTTTAATCAATATAAGTCAATTAATTGGTCAACAAAGACCATGTTAGCCTTATATTAGAGGGTGGCCGGTTTTTATGTGGGGAGTCACCACATGAGTCATCAAATGAGAAAGGAAAAGAAGAGATTAGTAAAGAAGTTACTATTTGCTTTATTAAGCAAATCTATTACCTTATCCTACCTTTTCTTCTTCTCTCTCTTCATTTCTCTTCTCCACGATTTTCTTCTTCTCTTCTTTTGCTCCAAAACGAGAGAGCTTCATTCATGGGTGCTCCACCTTCAATCACTTGCCAAATACAACTCCAAGCTCCAAATCCAAAACAAATTGCATATTTGTCTTAGTTAGGTCAAGACCTATCTTTCTATCTTTTCAAATCTTTCAAAGCTCCATTTTGGTGCCATGAGAAAACTCCATTGATGGAGGAAAATCAAGTTTGAAGAGCTCATTAGCTTCTCCATTCTCTTAAGGTAAAGAAAATGTAAGAAAACCATGTTTCCATCACTTCTTGTACATGGCCGAAAATTCCTTCTCATGGGGCTATGTTTTTATGCCTTGTTCTAGCTTGATTTATTCACCAAGGACTAGTGGAGGTCCTATTTCATTCAATGCCAAAGTCTACCTTGAGACTTCAAAGGTAATCATCCATTTTTATGCCTTAGAACACATTTCTAACCTAGGTTTTTATTCCTTGAGGTTAGTGCATTGTTTAGTACTCATATGAGTCCTTAAATATTGATTAGAACATTGGCAAAGGGAATTTAAGTGGTGGCCGAGATCTATGCAAGAGGAAGGCCTAAGGAGGAGATTAAGATAAGCTTGAGAAAACAAGGTAAAATGCTTACCTAATGGTGATTTAAGTTTTAAGGGATGAGTTTAGGTGGATACCAATGTGGCTTAGAGCCTACATTGTGTATTGGGTTATATAACCTAAGAAAAAGAACTTAAACAAGCTTATGAACTTGTGATTAAGGAGCCAATAGGAATGAGTTAGTAATATAAGTTTAAGAAGGATTTTAAGAGCATTATAATTACTATGAGATTGATGGGTGTATTCGCAGGTTGAAAGCTTTTATTGTGGGAAATTCAGTGTTTAAATTCATGTCATTTAAGGGCCTAAGAGCCATGTCATTTAAGAGCCTTAGTGCTATGCAATTTAAGATTATTGCACTATATTGAGTTTATTATGAATGAGTTGATTTGGGTGAGAATTATGATGAGAAAAAGGTTTGATGTGTGTGAGATGATTGAATGAGAAAAACCATGCATTTGGGCATGATAATATACTAGAGAAACTATGGCGAAATTTGAGTAGGAAACTAAGCGTTTAAGGTATTCTAAGGAGATTTTATGACTAAGGATGTTCAGTGGTCACTAAGGGTTGATTTGGTGAAAATGGATAAACCATGGAGTTCTTGAGTACTAGGAAGACCTAGGAATGTATAAGAGGGACTAGGGGTTATAATGGCGAGTTTTATGCAGCAAAACCATGGTTAAGGAAGCTAGGAAACTTGTACAAAGTTTGAAGGAAAAATAAGGTATAATGACTTATAAGGATGTAAGCATGTGCTAGATTATATATGACTTTGAGAAGTTTGAGTAAGGCAAATGGGCGTGCGAAATGATGCTTGAGGGTAGTTGAGATGGTGGTAAAGAGACATGATGATTAGTGAGGTCTTAGGCAAAGTCACAAGAGGGAAGTGTAAGAAATCAAGTGTTAAGTGTAAGAATTTTTGTAAGAAATTGAGTGCCAAGTTTGGTGATTTTTGAGGTAGATTTAGTGCATGTTTTAAGGTGTTTAAACATGTAGGAAACATGTGGAAAGATTGTGGAATGAATGGGAAAAGATTGGGGTGAATTTGGAGTTCAAAATGAGGAGAAAAACACTTTGGAAAATAGGTTCTGCTGTGGACCGCCCCTAGGGACCGCCCCTGTGGGGAGGTCCAGGCAAATCGTGCAGGAAATTAGCTTCTGGTTGGGACCGCCCCTGGGGACCGCCCCAGAGGGGCGGTCCAGTGCAGAGAAAAAGAAAAATTTTGTTTTTGGCTTCTAATGATGGGGGATTGAATGGTAATGGTTTTAGATGATGTTTAGGCCTTGTTTGGTGACATGTAAAGGCCTTAAGAGGTAAAACAAGTGTTATGAATTCCTAGTAAGAATTGAGAAAGTAGCTAAGGAGTTTTTAGTGGATGTTTAAAGGTGAGTTTAAGTGCCTAGATGGTATTAGGACACATGGGGAACTTGTGGAGAAGTTTGGAGTTGAAAGAGAATTTAGAAACAAGTTTCTAGAGCCGACCGGCCTTAGGACCGGACTTGCAAGGTCGGTCGGGCTCTGTTACACTACCGGAAAATCTTTCTGGAATGGACCGGACATGGGACCGGACTTGTCAAGTCCGGTCGGCATGAAATTTTGTACGGTAATAAGTCTCTGGAATCGACCGGACATAGGACCGGACATGTAAGACCGGTCGGAGTGAATTTTCCAACGGTAAAAGGGTACTGGAATGGACCGGACTTGGCAAGTCCGGTCGGTAAGTCCGGTCGAGCCTAAAACAAAAAAAAAAGAAATTTTGAATTCTAAGAATGGCAATGGGTAATAAGGTATGCCTTTGGTAGGGTGGTAATGATTGAGACCCTAAGAACTTAAGAGATTAAGCTAAGTTAAGTATAAATTTGAAAGTTTAAGATTAAGTTTGTAAGATTAAGTGTAAGACCTAAGAGGTGTTAGGTGGGGATCATTAAGGAATTATGTAAGTTAAACAAGCTAAGTAAGTCATATTAAGTTAAGTGATTAACAACCTAAAACTGAATGAATTTTAGGACTTGGGAGTTTGGACTCCGGAAGAGAGTAAGCAGCCGAACGACCAACGGTGAACGGTACAGTTGTTTCTTCTTGTGACCTGCTTGCTAACGAGGTGTCCCTCGGCTTGTGTGCTATTTGTTTGTGTGCTCACTAAACAAGATAAAGCATGCAACCGGAACGTATTATATATATGTTGTATTGTTGTGTGATGTTTGAAAACTAACACGACATACCGTGAGAACTTACTAACCAATGCTTAGTAAGGGATTGAGTGAGACTAAGGAACGCCCCTAATGAGGGACGATATGAACCGAAAGAGGTTAACCAACAAACATGGTCTTGAGACTATTACTAACTGAACTTGAGTGAGGAATCCGGAATGGTACCGGCACATGTGTATTGGGGGAAGTCGGTATCCTTATCAAATACCGTCTTCCAAAGATGACTTGTCCTCGGACTCGTCGCCTAGAGTCGACATATAGACTCGACCTCCTCGGACTTCTTGTTTTAGGAGGGAGGCATACTGAGATGGTGTAGTGGGATCTACCTAAATGCCCAACTAATTCTAATAAATATTGTTTATGTAAACCAATGGAGCTGATAACTCATTGGTTAGGGTTACGTGACCCGACAGATAAACAATGGATTAAGGTACAACCATTCTAATTAAAGAACGGTTGACTTAACTGAGATAAGATTGAGATAAGGTTTGAGATAAGATACAACCATTTCTATTTAAAGAATGGTTTGTATTCTAAGACTGAGATAAGTTACAACCATTCCTTTTTAAAGGATGGTTTGTATTGTTAAGATTAAGATTAAGGTAAGGTTAAGATAAATTGCAACCATTCTCCTTTAAAGGATGGTTGGTATAACTAAGATTAAGATAAGTGACATCCACTCCTTATTAAAGGATGGTTGTTTCTAAGTTTAAGATAAGACTGAGATTAAGAGGGAACATTACTTAAGGAGTTAAATAACTAACTCACTAATTAAGGGAACGCATCTAAGTCGTTCATTGTGCGTGAACTTGATTGTTCATATTTGGATCGTTGTTAACAGCATTCATTATCATGTTGTGCATATAATCAACCTCCATGCTATCGACAATTAGTCGTCGTAGCCACGTTAGCTTGGGGGCCATGAGGGGATCGTACCAGCATTCGTGCTGACCCCCTTTGGGGGCTGTTTTTACTACACAGGTACATCAGGAGGCGACCGTCGCAAGAGTAAGAAGAGGACACAAGTGTTAGGGATTAAGAGTGACCTACGAGTTGTGCATGTACACTCGTATGGCAATTGAGTTAGTAAAATGTATAGGTTGTGAGAGGATCGTAAGAAGGCTATGTAAATGGTTAAGGTTGTTAGACTAATGTTCGGTATATTCTGTAGTCAGACCGTGGCAAGGTCCTGGATTGTAAAGAATTCCGCTGTGACATGTGTATATATATATGTAAGTTGCGAGACCACAATTGGATTGAGTTGGGGTGTTACACCTTATCTTTATTTAAACTAATCCTTACTGATTTCTTGCAGGCACACGTAATGGAGGGGCTTCTCCAGACTGTAATTAATTGATATATCACCATATAATACATGCTAAGATGACTCACCATCCATAAGACCATTTTTAAACTAAAAACTAGTCAAAATTGACTATAATTGGCGCCCCATATGGTGGTCAAATGGGACTTATTTTTCATTTGATTTTTACCAACTATATTGTACTAGTATCATACTAATATGTGTAATAGGTTCCAGCATTTAATTGGTACATTTATATGATGGAAAAAGATGAAAGTTTTAAGGTAAAAATGCTGATTTTAGGTACCTTTTTTATTGTAAAATCGCCCCCACTTATACTATGAATTTAGTACTGGAATCAATTGATTTAGATGGTAAATGTATCCACTTTTAAGTTTATCAACTCGTGGTTCCTCAAAAATTTCAAGGCAATTGCGTAAAACGCATTTTCGTGACACCGAAGGTGCGTTTTTGTGCTTTAAGGATTTTCTAGAAAATAATTAGTAGCGCTATGGGTTCCAAGTGTTTATTGACATTGTTTATAGTCAATAATAATATGTTAAGGTGTTACATTGAGTTATATGGGGTTTATAAACTTGTAACTCAATTTCGTGCTAACGGGACACTCCCGGGGCAAAAAGGAGCGTTAAGAAATCCATCCGAGCACTTTGTTAATTTTTGTGAAAGTAGCTCGAGAACTCTCTTTAGAATGTCGAATATAGATGATAGGAACTCTTGAATAATTTATATTGGAGTTTGTGCCACTTCGGTACCTCTCCTGGGCACTCCCAAGGGTTTATGGGGCCCTCATCAGGAACCTCCGAGTACTTTGTTTAACTGATAATTTATCTTGAGAACCTCATCTTAAATGTTTAAAGTGTTATTGTGCATTAAAATGACATGTAATGCTTTACTTTATTTTATAAGGTATTTCGGGACTTTCAGCCTTGAGGGGCCTTTAAGGGAACTCCCGGGCATTTTGTATTTTTACTCAGTTCTAACTGAGTACTTATGTTTTATAGGTCATAAAATGATCCTCAATCAACTTCATATGAGTTTTATAAATATATAACTTGTTTATCTTAAGGTCGGGCTTTAACGCACGTTTAACCTTAAGGAGTTTAGGTGTATTTTAATGCCCAGATGTTATATGCTTTCTTAGGGTTTAATAAACCCCCAAATAAATTTATTTTTTATATTTAATTATTTAAATGTTAGGGGTATTTCAGTCTACCCCTTAAAAGGACTTCGTCCCGAAGTCATAACTTATACCTACATATCCTATGGAATCAAGTTCCTCGTACCTATTCCTGTATGCTTATCCTTCCTGGTGTCAATACTATAGTGACACTCTAATTCATCTGTAATCCGAGTGTATGCAAATCATACTTATAAATAGTCTTACTCATGACATTCAATATAATCGTAACACAAATAACTTGGTAAATACTAAAGTAAATAAGTGCTTCCATAAACATCCAAGTGTTACATAGAACACACAAGTAATCATTCAAGTGTCACATAGGACATAACCATAACCAACCAAATGTAACATAGGACATAACCATCCAACCAATGCACATGCGCAACATAAAACACAAATAACATACACAAAACCAATATAGACTGCAGATGCAAGTCGCATGTGGTGCTACCCCCTTAAAAAGGGTTACGCCCACGTACCCCCCACAGATACACAAAACTAAGATAAAAGTGCTGGATACTTGTCTCACATGGAGTCTTCTAACTCCTATGTCGCCTCCTCGATGTCGTGGTTTGACCAAAGAACCTTGACCATTCTAAAGGTCTTGTTCTTGGTCTCCCTAGTCTTGGCGTCTAAGATGCGAACTGGGGTTTCCTCCTATCTAAGTGTAGGATCGAGTTCAGTGTCTCGGGCTCTAAGATATGTGATGGGTGAGGCATTACTACTTTAGTTGAGAAATGTGAAACGCATTATGCACTCTCCCAAGCTCAACAGTTACATCTAATCTGTAGGCTAATGGGCCCACTCGCTCCGTAATAAGGTACGGTCCTACATACTTTGGCTAAGTTTGTCCTTCTGCCAAATCTGAAAACTCCCCTCATAGGTGGAACTCTAAGGAAAACTCGATCGCCTATTGCGAACTCGAGGTCTCTCCTACGGACATTAGCATATGACTTCTGTCCTATGAGGTATAGTCCTCAAAAATCTATGTATTCCCTAACATATTTCATAGTGCATTAGTATGCTGTTTGTTTGAATTCCGTGTGTATGTGTGAAGGTGATCTACTATCTTGTACATTGCCAATATTATTTCATGACTTGTTTAAACTATCGTGTGTAACACACTTCCATTAATCGCCTCTTGTAGTTGCAATCATCGACGCTTGGGTCTTGTATTAATGTTGGGGCTTACTTAAAATCTCTCTCTTTGGTCTTCAGATCATCATCTTATGATTCTTGTATTTGAGTTTTCTGTCACCATATTCGGTTTTCATTTTCAATATAGAGTATGAGCTACGGTCAAGCCGTGCATCTTATGTATATTATAGAAAGTTTCCTGATATTATTGATTCACCAATTATTGGTAGTACATACACGATTATTATTGTCTGTTCATCAGGTATACCACAGTAGGGTTCCTGTTAAGGTTTTCTAACAAGGTAGAGTTTTCTCTCATTCAGCTCATGTGAGTATTAGTATAATGTTTCTACTCTTGATATTCTACCATGTCTATAGGTAGATTCCTATTTAATATATGTTGATTTGAATTAATAAAGAAAGACTTAAAGTCGGTTTTTCCCTTCAGATGGCAATATGGCTATAACTTAGAAGCTAGTTCGAGACTACTCTCATTATTGATAATTGTCTCTTGATTTCATATTTAATTTATTAACATAGTTCATGGAACAATAATAGTTAGTGTTTCCCTCATAATTGATTATTTTTCCGACATATACGGGGTTGTTCTAGTTGTTTAATCTCTTCAGGGTAATCTGGACAGCTTAACTCTTAATTTACATCTTCCACATCTCTTATACTTATTAGTCAAATTTTTATTAGATTTAAGAATAATTACTTACGTACCACAGAAATATTTGCGACCACTTGTGAGGAGTCTCAGGAATCATCCAACTCTGACGGGGTCAGCATCAGTGTTGAACTATCCTTCCACACCATTTTGTGTTTGGTTTTCCCTTGATCTGACCAGGATCAAGTTCAATCTCCCACGTCAAATATCAAACAATCACATAATTGTCATCTTTCAAATTTTTATCTTATTAAACTTTGTGACGTGGCGAGTACTACATTTTCTCTTGACCACTATATAACTAATCCATTATCTGTTATAACCTATACTCGAATCTAGTGTATTCCAAAATCCCCGGAATCATATTCCTTTGATCATATCATCAAGCGGGGAAGCCAGTTTTTCCTCTTGACATAAAAGGTAAATTCTTATTAAAACATCTAGGCTTACACTGTCCATAATTATATCCATCAATCATTTCAACTCTTAAATCCATCATATAAGTAATAAGTTCCGTCATGGACTTGCATATCTTAGAATACTCTCTTCTCTGTAAAAGGCTTATCTACTATTTCACTTATCAGGGCTTGATTATTGCCTATACTTTGATTATCATCACTTGGAGCAAAGACAGTCACAGTTAGACTTCAAGGAAAAGTTTTCATGACTCCATCCACAATTACAGTTCCCTAACGTATTATTTCCTCCACCATAAAGCTTGGCTTTTTCTTATTCCATTTAAACTCCATGAATCTGGTGAACCATATGTTCAGCCAAGGTTAAGTATCTCTTAATATTAGTATCATCTCAAACTAAGGGTTTCTAGTTTGGGATTTAGAATCACAGGGTTTAGCATATAACGTTAGGATGGTTTACGTGTAAACAATGGTTACAAACAAAGGGGCATGTTTCCCAACTTTTATATTTAACTTCCACTCACTTTTAGTGTATAATTTAACTTAAACTCTTAATATGACTTATACCACCTTCATTGTTAGTGTAAAGGAGGGTTATTCCTTACCATGTTTATATTTAAAATTTATATTACATAGAGGGTTATTCTTATTTGATTTACTGCGATCTTTATTCGCATTCTCAAATTGAGCTGTCATCGCAAACATATGCTCGTACAGAACCATAAGAATAGTGTAGGACGATAGCCTCAAAATAGGGTAGGTATATTTAATGATACTTTAACCCTCTGAAATGTATCAATACTCCTTAACGTTTAGGTTTACAACCTCCAAATTACATGTATGTATGTAGCATTTGGTATTGTTGATTAGGTAGTGCTCCCGACTTCAAAAAATATATATTCCAAATTTGTTCTCCCCTTCATTAATTAGGGGTCCAGCACTGTTATGTATTGGTACTAGCTGAGACCCTTGGTATTTGTTAAGGTATTTTAAAACTCGTACTTATCCATGATGGATGTTTAGTTATATATTGAGATCCTGTTTCTCTATTGTCATATTTCAAGGTTGTGCACTATTTTCTCTCGGAGTTAATAAGGGATTGTAAGATCTTCCAGTCTCGCACTGAGCGGTAAGCTCGGTGCCTGGGTATCCCATAAAATTTCAGTATTTGCTCTATACGTGCAGGTTTTCATCAAACCCTTTTTGACAATTCATTTAGTCTTATGTATTTTATATAATTAATGTACTCCTTTTTCATGACATCTGCTCGTCGATTAGGCAGGTCATAATTTGTAGTTACTGTAAGATTGGACAGTTGGTAACGCCCTTTGGCAGTCCAAGAAAACTAATTCACTATTCTTCATTATGCTATCTCACACCATGTATCCCCAGACTAATTTTGGTTTAATACTCTTAATCCCATGGTACACTAATCTGGATTCTCCACCAAATATCAGCATGTCTCCTTACTTCAAAATTTCTTGTTCGGCTTTTTCCTACTCTTCTTATCACCATAAAAACTCAGCATCATCTCCCTGTGGAGAATGCTACAACTGGTATCCCAATCCTTACCCATACTCATCATATATAATTTAAGTTTTGATCCACTCCTATATCCTGGAATATAAAATCCTTCAAGGCCTATCCCAAAGTTCTACAATCATTTACAATAGTTATTTGTTCATTTATAGTTAAGTATTTCTTGAGTAGGATCATGCCGGGTTAAATTACTTGGCGTTATGCCTCTGGTATTCCCGACCTTCGCTCATAGGCTCAGGTGACCACGGTCTCTTAGGTAAGGGAACAAAGTAAATATTGAAGTATCCCATTAGGTGAGAGGTTACCTAAATCAGGTCTCTCTAAATTTTGAAACTTACTAACACATACAAGTCTCATCGACTGATAACTATAAACACATATTCATGCATCATGCATTAGGTTTAAGTTCAAGGCTTACCGGTTTCACGCTGAGCGCTAGCCTCAGCGCCTGAAGTTCCCACTGTGTACATGGTATTTCTTCATGGAACTATCTCCTTTCCCCTCCGACTCCTGGATGAGGATGGCTGTCCTGCCGGTCCTCTAGCATAGGTGTTATTCTGCGGTGCCCGGCCTACTCTTGGTCCGCCCGCCTCAATAACTGGTGTCCTCTGTGAACCTTTAGCTCCCTTGTATACTCGGCTCCCTGGATTGGAAAAGCATTCATACTCCTTGTGACCTTCCTTTTTGCAATAGCGGCACTCCACCTTCCTTCCTGCGCAATCTACGACTGGGTGATCATTTCCACAGCGTTTATAGTAGTAGTGACGTCGGGTTGGCTTTTTGCCTCTAGGTGGTGCTGTTCCTAGTGGCTGAGCTTTAATAGCTGGGCCGGTCAGACGAGGGACCTGCTCCTTCGTCTTCTGACCATGGAAATCCTTCCGCCCCTTCTTCTTTTCAAAGAATTTCTACCCCTTCTTGCAGTAACCTCCAGAGGTTGCTCCACCATCATCTTCGTCGGTACTCTTTCTCTTCTTTCTTTCTGCGTCGGAGTAGTCGACTCCTGGTATATAGTCCAACAACCTGGTGCACCGTGCGTAGTATTGGTCAACCGTTTGACTCCCTTGGATTAAGGTCTCGATCTCTTGCCTTTTCCTCTGCTTTAGGTGTTCGGGGTAGAATTTCTCCCGCAACACTTCTACAAAAGCTGTCCATCCAAAGTCCGGTGTAGCTCTATGATGGCCCTCAACAGACCGCCACCAAATGTCAGCTGCGCCCTTCAGGTTGTATGCGGCGATGTCGACCTGCTGGTCTTCTGGAACTCCGACGGCCTTGAACGCCTTCTAGTGCTCCACTATGAATTTCTCCAGTGCGGCGAGGTCCGGTTCCCCTGAATAAATTGGTACTCTCGCGTCTGCAACGCTCTTCAACCAGTTGACTTCCCTGGGCTGCGGCGGGTGGGGTATGGCTCCCACAAGTTGAGCTCCTAGTTGCTGCGCGAAGTCTGCCATGGCTGCTGCTAAGCCTGGTACTTCTCGAACATCCACCGGTGTCTCGCCACTGCGCTCACTGCTGCCTTCATGTGGTCCTTCTCTTGTCGATATCTATAGTATATCATTATTACTACTCGGTTGCTACACCGTCATTGTAATACCCCAAATTTCTAAACTGTGATTAGGGCCTTACTTAACTGTAAACCTTAGGAAACCCTAATTTCTAAAGATGGAGAAGGTTATAATTAGTTGGAGGTGCTTGGTGAACATTAGGAACCTTAGTTTCCGGAGTATCACCCGGTAAACCTTTGTTTCGCAGGATTCCTGAAATTTCCGAAAATTACTAAATTCCTCAGGAACTGAGAGTGGTTATCAACCTTAGGAAGTGTGTTAGATACTTTTGAGAGTGTTTTGAGAAAAGAAACAATCATATCTTTCTTCTTTTAATATAAGACAATTTAGTTACATTTTTCAGTATTTAGTGGTTCTGGGCAAACGAGGCTTTGGGAGAGCTCATAAGTAACCCGAGGAAATTCCTGGAACTTGATAACCCACACTAGTATTAACATACCTACACATATAGTTTTAATACCTATAAAAGGCTCAAGCCAAACATGGCCTAAGGTGGAGGCCAAAAATATCTAGGAAAGGAGAGAAAATATCTCAGTTACTATTCACCACTATTCACACCTCCTTACTATTTGCAATGATGATCAAGGCAACTTGCCCCCTCCTTATCCATTCAAAGGCGTTGTAAATGGATGGTCAGGATTGGTTTTTGACACTTGAAGCAAATCAATGGCTATGGACAATTTCAGAAGTAATGATTATAAGTTAAAGGATAAGGATGAAATTTAGTATAAAAAGGGGGGTGGAGGATGGCCATGGTAGGTGAGCAAGGTGGACATTCTTCTTCATCTACCTTGTTTCTCCTAAGCTAGGAAACACCATTGGAGCTTAGGCAACAACACTCCTCCATTGGAAACACAAATCTAAGGTAGTAATTAAGCTAAAATTAGGGGAAAAGGCAAGTTTAAGGAGTGGAAGTCAAAATCCAAGGTGGGTGACTTGGTTGGTGGAGATTTTGAGCTCAAGAAACCTATAATCAAGGTAGAAGAACATCAAAATGGCTAGGAGAGGACAGGTAACATCTATGCACATCACTTTCACCCTTTAAGCTTATTTTTTCTTAAGTCATTCTATTTGGTTACCTACGAATCCTATCTCCTATTTTCTTAATATTTTTACAGTAAACTAGGGATGAATATTTAGTGACTATCCTAGAAAATAAAGTCTAAATCAGGTTGGGAAGTAGGAAAACTCTAAAGAATCTTGAAAATGGAGAAAAATGAGCTTTAAGCTTTAGGAATTGTTTGGATGGGTTTCCGACATGATTCTGAGCTAGAGTTTTGAGGGTAGTCTTGAATAGTAAATATATGGTTATGGTTGAAAAATCAAGTCGAATGGAGAAATTTAAGTCGGTTAGACAAGGTAAAGAAGCTAAAAATGAGAAAATGTGCTTTAAGCCTTTCTGAGTGTTTGGATGGGTTTCCGAATTGATCTTGAGCTAAAATTTTTGGGAGATACTTGTGTTGTTTATATTGTATCATGGTTAAATATTTAGGCCGATACTCCTTTGGGAAGTTATTTAAATTGGTGAATAGTGATTTTGGTCAAAAATAAGAATTTAAGCTTTCTAAGGTGGTTTCTTGGAAATTGTTTGATTCTCTGATTTATTGGAGCTTGAATGGTATTGTTATGATGTTATTAAGGTTATTTTACAAGTGGTGAGCTTGATGTGTGAATTACTACTTGTGTAAAGCTTGGTTATGATATCTTACTCATGGTTTGCAAATGTGTTTAAGGATAACCTCTTGTGGTGGTGGTGGAAAGTATTGTGTGATGTTGATATCATGGTTATCCTAAGGCTATGACTCTTGTGAGAGCCTTTAAGGCCAAGCCGACATTCCGGCAACAATATAAGCTCCTACTAATGAATTGGAGCTGCCACTATGATCTACTCCTATTGGGCAGAAGTTTTCAATAGGGGTGTGCACACTTAAGGACATAGGGTGGGTGGTGGTGGTGGTGGACTTCATTTGGAAATATCTTGTTTATGATATTAATTATCTCTTGATAATTCCTGGTACAGGTAAATGGTGTGTGACCTATTCTGATTTGTTATATTGTTAATATTTTTTGAAAACAAAGGTTTTAAAGAGAAAATAGTTTTTACGGGGTGTGATAGTGTTACTTAGTTTTTACTGATTTTATTTGTTTGTGTTTTTTTGTGTATATGAACTTTGTGTGTTCAGGGTAACTGGGATGGTCACCTTCTCTGCACTGAGGACGACTCCACCGATACTTTCTATATTTTCATGTTTGTCACCTATCGTAGGGGTATACAGCCTGGGGTCACCGAGATAGTGCTTGAGGAGTGGAACAAGAAGATACAGGGTTTTAGGCACCCGGAGAATGGCAGTAGTCAGTCCACTACCTATGAAGTTTCCACTATTTATGAGTACATGGAAGTAGTCCCATGCTAAGTTGCTAATGATGTAATAGTCTTTGATACCCCTTGCTTTTGGTGTAAAATAGGAGTATGAGCTAACATAGTAGTTGGCTGGAAGGGGGTCTTTTGGTACTAAGGTGTAAAGTGACGGGTTGGTTGTGTCACTCTTTTGGTAGGGGAACAGCGTTGTAAGATATCTAATGAAGGGATGGTGGTGGTAATAGCCTTACACTTACTAGTCTTAGTAAGTGTGGCGGTAACACCCCGGTGATAGTATCAGGGGACCTTATGTAAAAAGACTGACGCATGTATAATACAAGTTAATGATGATATTTCAGTTATGGCACGTTTCTTTTAAAAAAAATGACTAAGTAAATGGTGGTGGTAAACCGGGGCGTTACAGAGTGGTATCAGAGCCATAGGTTAGCTGGAGGGGAAATTTGAGTTTGACTAGGAAGCAAGGTGACCCAGGCTTAGGTTTAGGAGACTAGGAAGAACCATATGGTTGTGAAAATATGTTTGCTGTGATATTTGTGTGCTGTGTGCTTGATTGATTATAGTTAACTATTTATATTGCAACTAACATATCTGTGTGTAGAATAATGGAGAGGGGAGTGGACGGAGGAGTAAGTGGAGGGTGAGGGAGAGGACAGATGGATGAACTGAGGGAGTTGACACTGAGTATGGCAAGAATCTTGGAGCAGCACGAGGCTAGAGCTGAAATACCCAAGGATTTCTCCCGGAGGATAGCAGCTATGAAACCCAGTACTTATTCGGGAGAAGAGGATCCAGTGATTCTGGAAGAGTGGATCAGAGAGTTTGACAAAATATTTGATATCATTGATTGCCCCAAGAAAAGAAGGTAAGTGGGGCTGTATTTTATTTTAAAGGAGAGGCTGATCTGTGGTGGACTGCGGAGGAGGAGAGACTCAAAGGAAATCCGGGTTTTGGGTGGAATATGTTAAAGGATGTGATGAGGAAAAGATTTTATCCGGAGCATGTAAGGTTGCAGAAATATCAGGAATTTACTGGATTGAGGCAGCGGATGGATGACGTTAAAACTTATCATGCTAAGTTCGTGGAGCTTGCTAGATTTGCTCCGCATGTGGTACCTGATGAGAGTGCTAAGGTTCAACGCTTCTTGGAAGGGTTAAATTGGGATTTACAAGAAGCTTTGAGTGTGATACCTATAACTACTTTACAAGAGGCATACGATAAAGCTGCTAATCTTTATAGGGTACAACAGAGGAGGAAGGAAGTACAAACGGGGCGGAAAAGGAGAATGGAGACTCGTAAGGCCAAGAGCTTTGATAAGAGGGCTAAAATAGAAGTTAGACCAAGTGGAGGAGCCAGACCCAATTACCCGGGACGGCGATTCAATGATAAAGGAACTAGATACTTTTATTGCAAGATATGTGAAAAGAACCATCCGGGTGAAGATTGTGAAGGAAAGTTGGTGAAGTGTTTTAATTGTGGAAGGTTAGGACATAGAGCCTTCGGGTGTAGGTACGGGAAGGATAATGGAGGTAAGAGTGGTGGAAATGCTTATCAGAGTAGCGCAGCAGAAGCGTTGTGGACCCATAACCACAAGAAAGGCAGTGAAGATACTAAAGAATCTTCATAGGATTCGGGAAGTTATCACGGTTAAGGTTAATTATTAAGCGGTAGATGGAAACTTCTTTTTTAAGGTTAACAATTAAAGTTTCAGGAGAAACTTTCTTTTTAGGGGGGGAGAGTCGTATGGTAAGTGGTGAATGATTATTAGTGTTTATGAATGTTTGTGATTCTGAATGTTGTTGGTGCTAGAAATGGTTGGTAGTACTTGAATGTTATTTTAGGAATTGTTTCTTCATGGTTTTATATATGTGGTATCATTGAATTTGTGAATGGTTTATATCGTGTGATGGATGGGATTGGTGTGTCTGAGGTTTTGTGTGATGTTGCTGAATCATCTGTGGTTGATAAAGTTACCTGGGAATCATTGTGTGGAATATTGTTTTAATTTCTTGGAGTATGTGACTGTATTGTTGGGTGTGATGAATTGAGCTTCGAGGATGAAGCTTTGTTTAACGGGGGGAGGATGTAATACCCCAAATTTCTAAACTGTGATTAGGGCCTTACTTAACTGTAAACCTTAGGAAACCCTAATTTCTAAAGATGGAGAAGGTTATAATTAGTTGGAGGTGCTTGGTGAACATTAGGAACCTTAGTTTCCGGAGTATCACCCGGTAAACCTTAGTTTCACAGGATTCCTGAAATTTCCGAAAATTACTAAATTCCTCAGGAACTGAGAGTGGTTATCAACCTTAGGAAGTGTGTTAGATACTTTTGAGAGTGTTTTGAGGAAAGAAACAATCATATCTTTCTTCTTTTAATATAAGACAATTTAGTTACATTTTTCAGTATTTAGTGGTTCTGGGCAAACGAGGCTTCGGGAGAGCTCATAAGTAACCCGAGGAAATTCCTGGAACTTGATAACCCACACTAGTATTAACATACCTACACATATAGTTTTAATACCTATAAAAGGCTCAAGCCAAACATGGCCTAAGGTGGTGGCCAAAAATATCTAGGAAAGGAGAGAAAATATCTCGGTTACTATTCACACCTCCTTACTATTTGCAATGATGATCAAGGCAACTCGCCCCCTCCTTATCCATTCAAAGGCGGTTGTAAATGGATGGTTAGGATTGGTTTTTGACACTTGAAGTGTAACACCCCAACCGCTAATCCTATGCTTACCGTCCAATCATCCCAATAGTCCAGAGTTACTCGCAGCGGAAATACTACTTACTACGGCGGGTGATACAATGCCGCTAACCGCCCATATGGCTAGCTAGGCTCATTCTACTTACAGTCACGGTCTGATGAACATAACATACCGAGCTACTACATTACTTACCAAATACAAAAGATAACAATCTTACACTCCTGGATCACCGAGTATTTAAAGTGTATACTTACATCCATTTCCAATCTTTCCAAAAGAATGAGTACCTACCAACTACTCATCTATACCAATTAAAAGCCCTTCATAGTATCCCAAAAAGGTGTACCCCATGGTACACCGGCTAATCAAAAATTACAGCCATGTACTACTCAGTACACCAATCATCATTCAATGTTTACAATCCAAAAAGAAGACAAAAGAACTAGAACTAAGTCTTCACATCTTCATCCTTCGCGAGTACCTGCGTGTAGTAAAAATGGTGCCCCAAGGGGCTCAGCAAACGCTGCATATAAACTCCGCATATACCGCGTGCTAGCTAGGGCACGCCGACTATTTGACATCCACTAAACATCCTGGTCATTAATTACACACATACATGCTTTACATACATCATACAATCATGCTCAATACATTACACATTCCAAGGCAACAATACAATAGCACACATCTTACTTACCTTCACAAGGTTAGCCAAATTATGCATCCGGGTTAATCGGAATGCTTTTACTCTTTTACTCATTACTTACTTTTCTTACTTACACTTACTTACTTTCATTTACTTTACTTACTCATTCTTACTTACTTACTCATACTCAAGTTAAAGTCGGGACCTCCGGCCCTGGGGACTACGCCGTCCCACCTCCGGGATTTACTTGACTTACCAATCCTGGATGCTACCCACTTAAGGGATTTGGGCCGCGGACCAGTTTAAGAGTCAGGAATTGGAGCCAACCTCTCGTGACTCCGCATCCTCACGCGTGGTCGAAACTATATCGGACTTCTACTCATTCCAATTTAATTACCAATTTAAGTTAGATTGGTTAGCTTGTTAGGAATAAGTTAGAAGCCCAAACACATTCACAATCGGTCACAGCACGTTGCAACATTCATACAAGCATTCAAATTCATC
The DNA here is from genome assembly GCA_023374045.1 of Limonium bicolor. NCBI lineage: Eukaryota > Viridiplantae > Streptophyta > Magnoliopsida > Caryophyllales > Plumbaginaceae > Limonium > Limonium bicolor. The sequence continues at coordinate 245,690,876 of CM041778.1, forward strand.
CATACATTTCATGAATTATACAAACTAAATTTAAAGACAATATACAACAATATACAACACTACATATTCACAAGTAAACATGATAACTCCGATTCGTGCATTTATCTTATTTGGTGATCAATTAGCACACAACACACAAATCAGAGTAACCAAGATAGCATACGGGGCATGAGGAATCCATACCGTTCACCGTTGTACGTATTTCCGAACGTCTCCCGGTGTCACAAATCAAGTCCTATTACATACATACAATTGAATGATTAATCTAACTATCATTAGTTTAACTCATACTTACTATGTCCTTGTACTTCTTACACCTACACATTCCTTACTTATTTTTCATTACCTTAAGTTTTATTATTCTTACTTAATATTGGCATGCTTACATACATGTACATATATATATATATATATGGGGTATACATATATATATATATAATTATTATTTAATTTAAATAATTTTTTTTGTTTGACTGGACCGAACTTGCAAGTCCGGTCGCAAGTCCGGTCCATTCCAGTAGCTCACATTACCGAATTTTTCAGGCCCGACCGAACTTGCAAGTCCGGTCGCAAGTTCGGTCCATTCCAGAAGCTCACATTACGGAAATTTTCTGGCCGACCGAACTTGCAAGTCCGGTCGCAAGTTCGGTCCATTCCATAAGGTTTCATCGGGGAATTTTTCTGGCTCGGCCGAACTTGCAAGTCCGGTCGCAAGTTCGGTCGATTCCAGTAGGTTACAGACGGAAGAATTTTCTGGTCCGATCGAACTTTCAAGTCCGGTCGCAAGTTCGGTCCATTCCAGAAGCATTCCCATCTTTGTAAATCTGGGCTCAACCGAACTTGCAAGTCCGGTCGCAAGTTCGGTCCGGCCCAGTATTTGTATTTTTATTTCTGTTTTCAGTCCTCTCTTTTACCCATTACTTCCCCATTGTTCCTACACTTAATCCCACATGTTTTAACACTTATTAATCCTTAATACACCTTAATTCATTCATTAACTCTCTATACATCTCTGTACTAATTCACTCACATAATTTTCCAAGTTTCCCTCAACACTTACACTAGTTTCTTCTCTAGTTGCATTTTGCTACAGATTTTGACAATTACACTCCTCTCCTATACCTCCCTCTTCTATTGACATTTCTAACACTCCTAATGTATTTAGATTGCATTATCTATCTCTCTCAACTTACCCTCTACCTATCTTGATCAAAATCTGTTACAACCTACATTATTCCCCTAGTTTCTAATTCATTAAGTGTTCTAATCCTAGACAAATTTTGCCATAGTCTCCCCTATACTTTTATACTCTCACCTCATTGTTTCAATCACATTTTAACACTTAATCCACCTGTTTATACACAACAACAATATACCAAGTTCATCCACACAAATACTACCCATCCAACACTACAAAATTTCTGCACTTCACATTACAATCCCAATATAGTTTATGACAGTTTTAAATTGTTTTCAAAGGTTTCAAACACTTGCGTTCTCTTACACATTACACTACTAATGCATTACCATTTTACAATACATATTTTCATTTCTAAAAATTTGTTACATAATCATTTACAAAGCTACACAAATGAGTTTAATTACCTTGTTTCCTTCTTCTAGATTCCCTTTCTTCTTCTTGCTCCTTTCTCCTTCCTCTCTTTCTCCACCGGTTTAGCAAACACAAATTCTCTACTCTACAACCCATATACATACACATTTCAATACACTAAAAACTAACCCTAACTATTATTAAGTTTTAAGTAGGTTTTAGGGTTTAGAATTCCCATTACCTTGCAAGGGTGTAAATGAAGCTTGGAGTGGCTCAAGAATGATCTTTCCACCCTTTCAAAAATGCCAAAATCGGCTGGGCACAAGAGAGCAAGCAAGGGTTTAGTTTTAGAATTTCGTTTTTCCCTTAAAGGCTAGAAAAAGATGGAGTTTCAAGAAGATTTTTACCTTAAAAGAACAAGGAGAAGAAGGTGGTGCTAATGGTAGTCTTGAAGCTCCAAATGGGACATACCCATAAAAACGAAAATGTTGGTTTTCGAATTTCGAAAGGATGAAAATGTAGCTCTTGATGAGAGGGTTCCAATGGTGTAGTTTTTACAATTTTTGGAGAAGGTTCAAGAGGGTTACAAGATGAGAGAAGTTAGTATTTTTGTGTGGCTTCTCTTTTCTCCATGGATGACCGATGAGGAAGAAGAAGGAAGAAAAGAGAGGGTGCTGGGTGAGGGGTATTACGTGAGTGAAGATAGAATGGAGAGGAGAGAGAGTGTGAGAGAGTGGGGTAATAAAGTAGATAAAGTAGTAGTTTTATTACTTTTGTTGTTTTGTGAGTAAGGGGGAATTAATAGAGTGTGAGAGAGGGTGTGGGATCGGACACACACAGACCCATAAGGGTTTTAAAAAAATCCTTTTTACAATATTGGACACATAAGTTTGTGTTATTTATACTTCTACCCCACAACTTCCCGTTTTTGACAGTTTTTACTAATTTCTCGTTTTCTTGATTTTTATTGGTTCTAAAGCTTCACTAGTATTTATTAATGATTATTTAGTTGACCAAAATTATTACGAGTCTATTTACCCGCTTAAAGATACGTTTTCCCGGTTACCTCGAAAAACGTTTAATGTTCGTTAGTGTTTTTAATCCGTTTTCTTCAGGATTTGTTCCCTCATGATTATTTATGCATAATTAAGCTTCTAAATTACTTATTAGCCTAATTAAACACTATTTTTAACTACGGGGTATTTCAATCTACCCCCCTTAAGAAACTTTGCCCTCAAAGTTGCTCAAGGTTAATAGTTTAGGTAATTCTACTCATTAGGCAAACCAATTGCACTAATGTGTCTTACTACACCTATGGGGTTTACTCCATTCCACATTGCAAACATACACACTTCAAGCATCATACACAATTCACATACACAATTCACCATTTTCCATTCATACCATTCCATAATACACAATACACCATTACAGTTCACATACACATTACACATACAAGTCCATACACTGCACATTACACATGCCTACATACATACCAATTCACTTGCACTACATGTGCCATACAAAAGTTTATTACAATACCTACCACTAAGCAATGCTTACCCCGAAGCAATGCAAAAGCAAAAGGGCTCTACCCCCCTTAAAAGGGGTACGACCCGTACCCGTATTGCTAAATACTAGACTATCTAGTCTATGAACAACTGTGGGTACTTAGCCTTCATGGCATCTTCCAACTCCCATGTCTTCTTCGACATCATGGTTTGACCATAGGACCTTCACCATTCGTATAGACTTATGGCGAGTGTCTCTGGTCTTCCTATCCAGGATTCTCACTGGGGTTTCAACGTATCTCATGGTTGGCTCGATAGATAGTCTCTCAGGCTCTAAGACGTGAGAAGGATCAGCAATGTACTTCTTGAGTTGTGACACATGAAATACATCATGGACACGCCCCAAGTCCTCAGGTAATGCTAACCTGTAGGCTACGGATCCAACTCTTTCGGTGATAGCATACGGCCCTACAAATTTTGGGCTAAGCTTGCCCTTCTGACCAAATCTGAAGACACCCTTCATAGGTGAAACGCGCAAGAATACTTGGTCGCCCACGGCGAACTCAAGGTCGCGTCGTCGCACATCCGCATAGGATTTCTGTCTATCTTGGGCTGCCTTCATATTAGCTCGAATTTGCTGCACTTCAGCTTGCACTTGCTCAAGATACTCCGGTCCTATGATGACCGCTTCGCTTGACTCATCCCAACACAAGGGTGTACGGCAAGGTCTACCGTATAGAGCTTGGAAAGGTGACATCTTAATCGAGGCGTGATAGCTATTATTATACGAGAACTCGATAAGATGAAGCTTATCTAACCAACTCCCCTGAAAGTCTAAGGCACATGCCCGAAGCATGTCCTCCAGTGTCTGGATGGTCCTTTCTGTCTGACCGTCGGTCTGAGGATGGAAGGCGGTACTCAACTTCAATTCTGTACCCAGCGCTTCCCGTGATCTCCAGTATCTCGAAAGAAATTGGTGTCGCGGTCAGATACTATTGTTTTCGGGACTCCATGATGTCTGATAATCTCCTTGTCGAATAGCTCAGCTAGCTTTACTACCTTCCAGGTGTCCTTCATCGGTATGAATCTGGCAACCTTGGTAAGGCGATCGACTACAACCTAGATCATGTTGAGTCCTCCCCTGGCAGGTGGGAGTCCTACAACAAAATCCATGGAGATATCATGGAATTTCCACTCCGGAACTGGCATAGATTGTACCATTCCGCCCGGTCTACTATGTTCAAATTTCACCTTTTGGCATGTTAAGCATCTCAATACAAATTCTGTCACATATGATTTCATTCCAGACCACCAGAAGTACCTCTTCATGTCTTTGTACATCTTGGAGGCTCCCGGATGGACTGACAATGTGGAACAGTGTGACTCTCGCAGGATGCGATCCCTTAGCTCAGCATTGCTTCGGGGGACGCATAGCCTGCCATTCAACCGAATTAAACCATCCTCGTGTAGCTTGAAGTCATACTTCTTCCTCTCAAATGTACCATTCTCGATCTTGTGTCTGATTTCGGTTAGGTAAGGGTCGCTCAACTGAGCATCTCGCACCTCGTCAACCAAGCTAGAAGAAGCGAGTAGTAAATGGAGTGAGTGTGCTCGACGGCTCAGGGCGTCGGCTACAATGTTTGCCTTCCCTTCCTTATACTGTAAGTCGATGTCGTAATCTGAAAGAAATTCCATCCATCTTCTCTGTCTCAAGTTCAGTTCTTTCTGCGTGAATACATACTGTAAGCTTTTATGATCGGAGCAGATGGTGATGCTTACCCCATAGAGATAGTGTCACCATATCTTCAAGGCGAAGACAATGGCTCCTAACTCTAAGTCATGTGTCGGGTAATTCTCCTCATGCTTTTTCAGCTGGCGGGAGGCATAAGCAACTACCTTGCCATGCTGCATGAGTACGCATCCCATTCCTTTGCCTGATGCATCACAATACACCTCAAATCCCTCTGTGCCCTCTGGAAGAGTAAGGACGGGCGCTGAGGTCAATGAGTCTTTTAGTTTCTGAAATGATAACTCGCACTCATCTGTCCATACAAATGGTGCATCTTTCTTCATCAGTGTAGTCATGGGCTTAGCGACTTTCGAGAAGTCCTTTACGAATCTCCGGTAGTAACCGGCTAGACCAAGAAAGCTCTGAATGTCGGTAACCATCTTAGGTCTAGGCCATGATCGTACAGCTTCTATCTTTGAAGGGTCAACTGAGATGCCTGCGCTCGAGATGACATGACCAAGGAATGATACCTGATCCAGCCAGAACTCGCATTTAGAGAACTTCGCATACAGCTGGTTCTCGCGCAGTGTCTCTAGCACTTTCCTCAAATGAATTTCGTGTTCCTCTGCTGATTTGGAATATACAAGTATGTCGTCGATGAAGACAACCACTGAAGTGTCCAACTGCTCACTGAATAATCGATTCATGAGGTCCATGAATTTGCTGGTGCATTTGACAAACCGAATGGCATCACTGTGAATTCGTAGTGGCCATATCTGGCGGAATGCCGTTTTCTCGATGTCTTGCTCTTTGATTGCAATCTGATGATACCCAGAACGGAGGTCAATCTTGGAGAAGACTGATGCTCCTTTCAGCTGATCAAATAGGTCGTCGATGCGTGGCAATGGGTATTTATTCTTGACTGTGACCGCATTCAGCTCGCGGTAGTCAATACAAAGTCGGAGGCTGCCGTCCTTCTTCTTCACAAAGAGAACCGGTGCTTCCCAGGGTGATACGCTCGGGCGTATAAACCCTTTGTCGAGAAGATCGCGCAACTGCTCTTTCAACTCTGTCATTTCCGCAGGTGCCATGCGGTACGGTGCCCTAGCAATGGACCGGTACCTGGCAATAGATCAATTTCAAATTCCACTGCTCTCGGTGGTGGCATGCCGGGTAGCTCCTTAGGGAATACGTCGGGAAATTCAGATAATATCGGTACATCATCACTGAACTCTGGATCTCTCTCCAGTCTTATACATAACACAGATATACTTCTTGGCCCTTTCTGAGCTCCCGGTACATAGCCATAGCAGATATAAGTGTGGTCGAAGGCTCTCTCGGTCTCTGGCGGTAAGATACTATAACCCCAGAAGGACCCTTGAGCAGCAATCGATGCTCGGCGCAGAGGATTCTACCCTTGTGCCGCTCCAACCAATTCATTCCGATGATTAAGTCGAATCCCAATCCATTGAATTCGATGAAGGAAATGGGAAACGCTTCGTTTTTGATTTCGATGGTGGCTGATTGATAATATTTGGTGCACTTTACTCGCTCCTTCGATGGGAGAGTAACCATGAAGTTCGGTAGCTCATCCGCATCTAGCTTCAACCTCTTCACAAAGGATGGTGATACGAAAGTGTGAGAGGCGCCGGAGTCGAATAACACATTGGCATCAATGCCATTTACTGGGAATGTTCCCGTTAAGATGGTGCCGCTTCTGCCGGCTTGTGCTTCGGTGAGGATGCTCAGGTTACCTTCGGTACCGAGTCCACAACCTATTGAAGTCACAATTGGATAAGTATTGATGGTGGACACAAGTGGAATTAAATCAACACTGCTCTTTATTGATAAACCAACCATCATACATACCGTGTCTCTAATACACGTTACTAATACATTACATGATACTATGAATTTAATACTTCCTAAAGGTAAGGTTCAGGCGTCCTGGTTTCATGTGTGTGGCATTGATTATTGCCGGCGGTGCCGTATTCAACTTGATCTTGTTGATCCCGTGATACAGCATCCTAGAGTTTCCACCCATGATTAGGACATCTCCTGATCTCAATACAAGTTTCTCTGCGAGGTCCACACGCTTCTGCTCGCTATACATAAATACGGCGTCATCACCAATGGACCAAGACACTACGGGCACTACTTGTTCAAGAGATTCCGCTGTCTCGTCCTTGTCTTGGTGTAACCCAAGTCGTCCTTCTTTCTCATAGAAGTTAACAATACAGAGGTCCGCTTCAAGTGTGGGGATCGGTTCATGTTCACATTGTTGTGCAAGTTCTACTGCTTGTGTGACGAGTGTCTGAAACTCTGGGGTATTGTCGGTGGCGTCGCTCCATCTTGTGTTCGTGTCTCCTGGTATGTCTTGGTATAAGGATTCCAGTCCTTTCCCAAGCACATCATTTTTAGCTTCATCTTCGCTCCACCGGGGAATTCGGGTGTATAAAATCCATCTTGACCCGTTCCTAGCTCGTTGCATCGTCGAATGATTGAGATTTGTGTCGGGTGTCAGGTATCCCCTTAATAAGATCATACCTGGTCGGATGACCTGACACTGTTCGCTGGTGTAGTAGTGGTTGGTGATGTCGATCTCTTCTTGATTCAGGTTTACCGGTATCGGATAGCAGATACTAAAGCTTCCTATGGTTGTAAATTTCATCTACGGTGAGTACTAGTTTCAACTACTTCATTTCATGCTTAATACACACTTCAGTTTATTTACTCATGCATTCACTCATACAGTTACTCCAATACTTAGACATGCTACTTCAAGGATTAAAGGTTTAGATTATTACCTGGGCCGGATTTAGAACCGGACCCATCACGGTCTATGACATGAAGGACAGGCTGCCTCTGAGGTGCACCCCTCGGAGGTCCCCGGGATCCCAGTCCCTGTGGTGCCTGCTGGGTCGGTGCATCGCCAGATGCAACCTCCTTGCCTTCCCTCTGCCTGTAGCTTTGGTAGTTCCCCTTTGGCTTCCCATTCTCTGGGCACTTGTTAGCTGTATGTCCTAGCTTCTGGCAATTGTAGCATTTGATATCTCTCCCATAGCAATCTTTGCCGGGATGGTCCTGATTGCACTTTCTGCACACATAGGCGCGGCCATCGGAGAAGGTTTTGGCGGAACCGGAGCTAGAACCTGAGGTTAGAGGGTTAGCACATGTGTGCGTGGATATACTAGATATAGTACTTACACGAATACGAATTGGATTAGGAGTTTACCCTTAGGTGGGTGTGATCTCAGTGGCTTTGCTGCCACCGGTGCAGAATAACCAAGCTGAAGAAGCTCAACTGGTTTGCCCTGCTCAGTGTGGGCACTGCTCTCACTTGGGGATTTCTTTTGGGATTGCTGAAAGAAATTCCCCTTCTTCTTTTTCCAACTCTTCCCCTGGTTCTGCTCCTCAGTACTGGTGTTTTTATTGTTGGCTTTGCGCTTCAGTGCGGTCTCTTCATCCCTTAATTGGCAAGTGATTTCAACGCGAGAAGCCGCGTGATAACACTCCTGAAATCTGGTATTAGCCGGGATTCTCATTTAAGAAGGATAAGGAAAGACTCAAAGAATTCAAGGAATTTAAGGAATTCAAGGAATTGAAATGATACTAAGGGTTAACCGATATTTACCTGAAGGGAGGTAAATCTGGTGTAGCCCATACCGTACCGTAGGCGATGGCTCAGACCGCCATAGAAGCGATCGACCAACACCTGGCCGGTGTATCCTATATCAGGGAGGAGACGGAGGATAGAAGTGAAGGTGCGGTAGTACTCATCCACAGACATCTTGTCTGTCATCTTCAAGGCGTCCAGCTCTAGCCTTTTCTTTGTCTTTACGTGCTCTGGATAGTACTTGGATCGGAGGAGAGATGCGAAAGACTCCCAATCGAATGTGGGGTCGCTGACGTGCTCATGCTTGATTAGCTTCCACCAATCCATGGCTGCATCCTTCAGATAATAAGCAGCAACTCTGACTCGAACTCCAGCAGGAGCTTCGAGGGTTTCGAACGCCGTCTCCATCTCGGAGATGTAGGCTTCGAGCTTAGCCGGATCACTCTCGCCCCTAAAGCAAGGAGGGCGGAGTTCCGCTACAGCTTTTACCCAGTTCGCTTCTCTGGGTGGCGGGGGAGGGATTGGTCCCGCTTGGTTCTGTTGGTTTTGCTGAGTTTGTTGCATAGCTTGGATTACTTGTGGTAGCATCTATGCTTCTGTGGCGGCGACGATCTCAGCTATCGTCTGCGCGGGTCCGTCATTGCCCCCTCCTCTAGGGCGACCTGGACCTCTTCCTGACATCTGAACATTTAGCAGTTACATTAGGCTCCGCAAGATATGATTCAAAGGTCTTGGATTTAAAACAAGGTATCGTTCCTAAGAACGTCAAGGGTATCCGTTGTTAACAACGGTAGTTCCAAGTTAGGTTTCTAAGTATCCGTCTTAAGACGGTTGAAATCCTAACTCGGTAATCCCCTATGCTCGGTACTATGGACATCAGAGCGTAACTACGCTCTGATACCACTTTTTGTAACACCCCAACCGCTAATCCTATGCTTACCGTCCAATCATCCTAATAGTCCAGAGTTACTCGTAGCGGAAATACTACTTACTACGGCGGGTGATACAATGCCGCTAACCGCCCATACGGCTAGCTAGGCTCATTCTACTTACAGTCACGGTCTCATGAACATAAATACCGAGCTACTACATTACTTACCAAATACAAAAGATAACAATCTTACATTCCTGGATCACCGAGTATTTAAGTGTATACTTACATCCCTTTCCAATCTTTCCAAAAGAATGAGTACCTACCAACTACTCATCTATACCAATTAAAAGCCCTTCACAGTATCCCAAAAGGTGTACCCCATGGTACACCGGCTAATCAAAAACTACAGCCATGTACTACTCAGTACACCAATCATCATTCAATGTTTACAATCCAAAAAGAAGACAAAAGAACTAGAACTAAGTCTTCACATCTTCATCCTTCGCGAGTACCTGCGTGTAGTAAAATGGTGCCCCAAGGGGCTCAGCAAACGCTGCGTATAAACTCCGCATATACCGCGTGCTAGCTAGGGCACGCCGACTATTTGACGTCCACTAAACATGTTGTTCATTAATTACACACATACATGCTTTACATACATCATACAATCATGCTCAATACATTACACATTCCAAGGCAACAATACAATAGCACACATCTTACTTACCTTCACAAGGTTAGCCAAATTATGCATCCGGGTTAATCGGAATGCTTTTACTCTTTTACTTGTTACTTACTTTTTCTTACTTACACTTACTTACTTTCATTACTTTACTTACTCATTCTTACTTACTTACTCATACTCAAGTTAAGTCGTCGGGACCTCCGGCCCTGGGGACTACGCCGTCCCACCTCCGGGATTTACTTGACTCACCAATCCGGGATGCTACCCACTTAAGGGATTTGGGCCGCGGACCAGTTTAAGAGTCAGGAATTGGAGCCAACCTCTCGTGACTCCGCATCCTCACGCGTGGCCGAAACTATATCGGACTTCTACTCATTCCAATTTAATTACCAATTTAAGTTAGATTGGTTAGCTTGTTAGGAATAAGTTAGAAGCCCAAACACATTCACAATCGGTCACAGCACGTTGCAACATTCATACAAGCATTCAAATTCATCCATACATTTCATGAATTATACAAACTAAATTTAAAGACATATACAACAATATACAACACTACATATTCACAAGTAAACATGATAACTCCGATTCGTGCATTTATCTTATTTGGTGATCAATTAGCACACAACACACAAATCAGAGTAACCAAGATAGCATACGGGGCATGAGGAATCCATACCGTTCACCGTTGTACGTATTTCCGAACGTCTCCCGGTGTCACAAATCAAGTCCTATTACATACATACAATTGAATGATTAATCTAACTATCATTAGTTTAACTCATACTTACTATGTCCTTGTACTTCTTACACCTACACATTCCTTACTTATTTTTCATTACCTTAAGTTTTATTTTCTTACTTAATATTGGCATGCTTACATACATGTACATATATATATATATGTGGGTATACATATATATATATATAATTATTATTTAATTTAAATAATTTTTTTTTGTTTGACTGGACCGAACTTGCAAGTCCGGTCGCAAGTCCGGTCCATTCCAGTAGCTCACATTACCGAATTTTTCTGGCCCGACCGAACTTGCAAGTCCGGTCGCAAGTTCGGTCCATTCCAGAAGCTCACATTACGGAAATTTTCTGGCCGACCGAACTTGCAAGTCCGGTCGCAAGTTCGGTCCATTCCAGAAGGTTTCATCGGGGAATTTTTCTGGCTCGACCGAACTTGCAAGTCCGGTCGCAAGTTCGGTCGATTCCAGTAGGTTACAGACGGGAGAATTTTCTGGTCCGACCGAACTTGCAAGTCCGGTCGCAAGTTCGGTCCATTCCAGAAGCATTCCCGTCTTTGTAAATCTGGGCTCGACCGAACTTGCAAGTCCGGTCGCAAGTTCGGTCCGGCCCAGTATTTGCATTTTTATTTCTGTTTTCAGTCCTCTCTTTTACCCATTACTTCACCATTGTTCCTACACTTAATCCCACATGTTTTAACACTTATTAATCCTCCTAATACACCTTAATTCATTCATTAACTCTCTATACATCTCTGTACTAATTCACTCACATAATTTTCCAAGTTTCCCTCAACACTTACACTAGTTTCTTCTCTAGTTGCATTTTGCTACAGATTTTGACAATTACACTCCTCTCCTATACCTCCCTCTTCTATTGACATTTCTAACACTCCTAATGTATTTAGATTGCATTATCTATCTCTCTCAACTTACCCTCTACCTATCTTGATCAAAATCAGTTAAAACCTACATTATTCCCCTAGTTTCTAATTCATTAAGTGTTCTAATCCTAGAAAAATTTTTCCATAGTCTGCCCTATACTTTTATACTCTCACCTCATTGTTTCAATCACATTTTAACACTTACTCCACCTGTTTATACACAACAACAATATACCAAGTTCATCCACACAAATACTACCCATCCAACACTACAAAATTCCTGCACTTCACATTACAATCCTAATATAGTTTATGACAGTTTTAAATTGTTTTCAAAGGTTTAAAACACTTGCGTTCTCTTACACATTACACTACTAATGCATTACCATTTTACAATACATATTTTATTTATAAAAATCTGTTACATAATCATTTACAAAGCTACGCAAATGAGTTTAATTACCTTGTTTCCTTCTTCTAGATTCCCTTTCTTCTTCTTGCTCCTTTCTCCTTCCTCTCTTCTCCACCGGTTTAGCAAACACAAATTCCTCCTCAACAACCCATATACATACACATCAATACACTAAAACTAACCCTAACTATTATTACGTTTTAAGTGGGTTTTAGGGTTTAGAATTCCCATTACCTTGCAAGGGTGTAAATGAAGCTTGGAGTGGCTCAAGAATGATCTTTCCACCCTTTCAAAAATGCCAAAATCGGCTGGGCACAAGAGAGCAAGCAAGGTTTAGTTTTTGAATTTCGTTTTGCCCTTAAAGGCTGGAAAAAGATGGAGTTTCAAGAAGATTTTTACCTTAAAAGAACAAGGAGAAGAAGGTGGTGCTAATGGTAGTCTTGAAGCTCCAAATGGGACATACCCATAAAAACAAAAATGTTGTTTTCGAATTTTTGAAAGGATGAAAATGTAGCTCTTGATGAGAGGGTTCCAATGGTGTAGTTTTTACAATTTTTGGGAAGGTTCAAGAGGGTTACAAGATGGAGAAGTTAGTATTTTTGTGTGGCTTCTCTTTTCTCCATGGATGACCGATGAGGAAGAAGAAGGAAGAAAAGAGAGACTAAATACCCCTAACCTTTAAAATATAATTAAATGATCTATTAATGATCTAAGATGATTATTAAACATCTAAATATTATTGGGGTACAATATAAAAGATCTCAACAAGGAAAAACACGCCTTAAGATCGGTTAAAGCCAAAAATGTGCTTTAGACACCATAAAGGTTGTATGACCCCAAATAGGATCCAAAGTGGATTCCTAGATTATAATGAAGCAAGGAACACAATAGTAAACCATTCTCAAGGAGAACTAAGCTCAGGAACACCCTGTGACACAAATGTGCGCTAAAACACCTTAAAGCACGTTTTTGTGAGATTGCCTTTTAAATTGATTTTTAATGGGCTTAAAGATTATAATTACCCTTGAATATGATATTTTATCATATTATATCATATGGAATTTAATTCCAGAAATTTATGAATTTTTACAAATTTAATATTAAAATATTAATAAAACCCTAAAGTGGGGCCCGCATGAGTCAAAACAAATTGACCAAGTATGGTCAATGGTCAATTAATTGACCCATTTGGACCATGGAAATCGGCTGGCAAGAGGAGAGGAGACAGCTTGCAATAATTAAGAGACAAATTGATACCTAACACAAATTTACAATAGTAAAACTTACTTTTTCAATTATTTCCAACCTTTCCCACCTCTTCCTTCCTCCTTGTCCGATCCCAGCCTCTCCAACCGAGCTCCTCTCCTTCCTAGCAGCTCTCAAGTCTGGTTCTTGAGCATGGAAGGCAAATCTAGCTCCTAAGCTCTTAAGGTAAGTGTTTAAGGTCATTTTTAGCCCTTTTTCTTCATCTCTTCACTACCTACACCTAGATTTCGTGGCTCATCAATTCCTATGGCTTATTCTCAGTGTTCTAAGGTTAGAAACAAGAGCTAAACTCGGTTGAGACAAGTAGAGGGACCAAGGTTGCTCAAAATTGCATTTTTAGGTAAAAACATACCTTAAGCCTCTCCACTCTACATCCGGTTTTCTTCCTTCAATTTTTATGCGTTTATACACTCATAATCTTCATATTTACATGTTCATTCAGTTGGTTAGCCATTTGGAGCAAGGGTGACCAAGATCCAAAGGAAATACCCTCTTTTAAGGCATTTTTCCAAGGTAAAACCTAATAACAAGGTAGCTTGTTGTGATCTAACTATTTCCTATGTCAATATGGTGGATCTAACACCTTGTGGTGTGTTTGGTTCAGGTCGAAACCACCTAGAACTTCCCTTGCATTTTTAAGGTGATTTTTGCCTTAAATCTTACATTAATTATTCCTTATGGTTAAGCTCAAGCTTGGAGTGTAACCATATCTTGTTTTTGTGTATTAAACATGTCTAAATCATGTGGTGAATTTTCCTACAAGAGGCCGAGTGCATACAAGGAATAACCAAGGTATAAACACCTTAAACTTATGATTTTTATAATTTTTAAGCTATACATATATATGGCCGAGAGTGAAATTACATATATAGGTCATATTGACCTAAAAATGGAAAAAATGGCTAAGATAAATTAAGCTAGTCATTTAAGAGATTTAATTAACATAATGGTCGAATTATGACATTATGTGGAAAAAATAATTAAACCAAAGTGAGGCCGAGAATATATGCTATATTTTGAGACATTTATTGTGTAATTTATTTTGCAAGTTCAAGGTTGTAATAAGGCCATGTCATTAGGCCATTTTAATTTAAGTTTATAAGCTTATTTAGTTTTATTTATGCTTATAATTAAAATTGGGGCCAATTCGTATTACTAGGAAATTAGAAAGCGTGGGCTTAATTTAGAGCAATTTAGGGTTTTAAATGAATTTAATAAAAATTATAACATTTATAAAGTTTTGGGTCAAAATTGTAAAAATAGAAAAGTATAGGTTATTATTAGTGATTACCGAAAAATTGGTTCCCATTTGGTATTAGAAGTCAAAGTTGACTATATAGGAGACTTTGACCAAGTTTGGAAAATTTGAGAAATTAAAATACTACCTTATTTAAGATAAGTATTAATTTGTAAAAGATTTAAAAGAGATGGGGCTATAATGTAATTTCCGAAAACTTGGGGTACTAAATGGAGTTTAGTACAAACCTTAGGTTATTAGGAATTTTTAGAAATTTATTTGGTTAAATTTGGAGTTTTATGAGTTATAAGTATAATATAAGATACTTTATAACATTGTTACAAATGGGTAACAAGGGGTGAAAACCGAGATTTAAAGGAGTATAAGGTTAGGAATAATATTTATAACCTTTTGGTATAGTTTGGTAATTTTTGAAATGATATATATAGGTTTTAGAAAGATATATGTATAATATATGGTTTAAGGGAATTAGAAAACTATGTATTATAAATTGGGATGGAATTGTGATTTATAGAATTTTAGTGGTGTATAATGGAAACCGAAAATATAAGGGGCTATTTGGTATTTTATAAACAAAATATAACTATAGGTTATAATTGTTTTAAATGACTTAAATGTCATAAGATATGTTATATAACAATAATGTAACATTATATTAACTAAGTGGTGGGTTTTGTAAATATTTAAGAACATAGGTGCTGTTCGGAAATATTAATATTTTTAAATGGAATTTGTAATATGGTTTTGATGTTATAAGGATTATAACATTTATAATATGAGAGGTATTCATTAGAAAGAATGAATATATATTATAAGACTTACCATATAAGAAATAGTTCCATAATACATACACATAAATTAATATATGTTATGGTGGAAAAATATAATATGGTTTAAAGACCATGTGTTTTCATAATGAGAAATGACATATGATAAAAGGGAAAAGAATTACAAACATTAGATGTAGAATTCTAATGTTAGGAGTATACATGGGATAATAAGAATTTATACATTCAAAGTATTGTTTACAAATGAATTATACCACATTGAATTTAAAAAAAAAAGACAAACCTTAGGAAAATAAATACTAAGGTGAGATGCATAATGCATGACAAAGGATCACACATGCAATGATGAAATAAACTATACGACATACAAGGGTGAGTTAAGTCACATGCGATAACGAGTTAAACAATAAGTATATTAATATACAAGACAAACTACGCATGTAATATAACACTTTTCCAATCTCGAGTTAACCCTAAAACCCGACAAATGTTGATAGCTAATAACGGGGGGTAACCGGGAGGTGTTAGTGACGGTACGGGGTACCGTAGAATTGTGTTGTTATACGGTATGCTAATCAGTAGCATTATGTATTGTTTAGACTGTTAGAGACTACACAAGGAGTATAGGATCTCGTTGATTCATACTCCACCGTAATACATCAGGGTGAAGGGTATGTTGTTATGTGTCTCTGATTGTCTCTGAGGGCTTCCTCAGTTCAGACTTCTGTGTGATCTGTGATAAGATTGTTTGTCTGAATGTGATAATTAATATGCATGAATTGTATATTTATAGCTGCTTATTATTACTGTTGTTGAGTTAACAGTATCGGTTCGTATATATGAACCAATATATATAAAACGAACTAGCGGCTATGGTGCTATCTTATATGAAATATAAGGATCGTCAGAAAAACGTTGTAGCACTAGGATAATAAGATATACATATTATCCGAGACTTTTATACGGAGCATTGGCCTTTCTGAACGCCGCTCTCGTATCTAACACTGGATCCCGAGTTTACAGACTCTGGATTGGACTAATGACCTTAGTCTGCTGTGTTAGGAAAAAAAATGGTAATGCGATGCGATGGTATAATTAATTAATGGAAAGGAAGTAAAGCCAGGAGGATGTTGCGTGTTGTGATCACAAAAACAATACCAGCATGTCCGCGTACGGGTCCGCAAGTATCAAGAAAATTTCCCGTGAGCTAGAATGGCTCGTTGGTCGGAGACTCTACCGTTGGAGTGGCTACAGCCGTGGGTGACCCGCCATAATATATGGGTAACTGGAGACATGTCGTTTTAACGAGACATTGTCACTAGGTATAACTGAACAAATAATACAGTTAAGAATTATACAGTGGCGAACAATATTGGTTTCTACACCATGGACGAGAACTAGTACTTGTTTATTATTCTCGTTGTTTCGCTTGGTTGTTCATTGGTTATACTTGTGGTTGTATTATATGTTGATGGTTGTGTTATTGTATGGATATTACTGTTAATTTTTTACAGTTTTAAATATTAAAACGGTATTGCATGTAATGAACCTCATGCTCTCGACCAAATAATTGAGGGGTCTTTGGGGGCATGACGGGGCATGTGATGACATACTCAGCAGGGGCTGATTCCATACCACAAACCATCTTTATTGCAGGAGACTAGCTGGTGGGTCGCAGCGAGGCGTGACTATTGTGATATTACTGTTGGATTAGACTTGGTACGGTGTGATACTCAGGTTGTTTTGGACTCGGGTTGTTTAACCGAGGTGTATTTGGTTTAGATGCTCACGGTCTGTAATAATTGGTTGTTGTTAGATTTGTTTTAAATTGTTTAAGTACTACTATCTATCTCTTGTGGTCACTGCGGGAACACGTTTCGCATGTTGATTATCAGGTAACTCGTTATCACCCGTATGGGCGAGTGATAACTGTGACACCATTAGAACGACAATCTGTTATTTACCGCTGTGATTATATTATTTTTAGGAGCAGGATTAGTAGGGGTGTTACAGAGGGTGCTGGGTGAGGGGTATTACGTGAGTGAAGATAGAATGGAGAGGAGAGAGAGTGTGAGAGAGTGGGGTAATAAAGTAGATAAAGTAGTAGTTTTATTACTTTTGTTGTTTTGTGAGTAAGGGGGAATTAATAGAGTGTGAGAGAGGGGTGTGGGATCGGACACACACAGACCCATAAGGGTTTTAAAAAAATCCTTTTTACAATATTGGACACATAAGTTTGTGTTATTTATACTTCTACCCCACAACTTCCCGTTTTTGACAGTTTTTACTAATTTCTCGTTTTCTTGATTTTTATTGGTTCTAAAGCTTCACTAGTATTTATTAATGATTATTTAGTTGACCAAAATTATTACGAGTCTATTTGACCCGCTTAAAGACACGTTTTCCCGGTTACCTCGAAAAACGTGCTTTAATGTTCGTTAGTGTTTTTAATCCGTTTTAAGGATCCGTTTTCTTCGGGATTTGTTCCCTAATGATTATTTATGCATAATTAAGCTTCTAAATTACTTATTAGCCTAATTAATCACTATTTTTAACTACGGGGTATTTCATGAAGCAAATCAATGGCTATGGAAAATTCTAGAAGTAATGATTATAAGTTAAAGGATAAGGATGAAATTTAGTATAAAAAGGGGGGTGGAGGTCGGCCATGGTAGGTGAGCAAGGTGGCCATTCTTCTTCATCTACCTTGTTTCTCCTAAGCTAGGAAACACCATTGGAGCTTAGGCAACAACACTCCTCCATTGGAAACACAAATCTAAGGTAGTAATTAAGCTAAAATTAGGGAAAAAAAGGCAAGTTTAAGGAGTGGAAGTCAAAATCCAAGGTGGGCGACTTGGTTGATGGAGATTTTGAGCTCAAGAAACCTATAATCAAGGTAGAAGAACATCAAAATGGCTAGGAGAGGACAGGTAACATCTATGCACATCATTTTCACCCTTTAAGCTTATTTTCTTTCTTAAGTCATTCTATTTGGTTACCTACGAATCCTATCTCCTATTTTCTTAAACTTTTTACAGTAAACTAGGTATGAATATTTAGTGACTATCCTAGAAAATCAAGTCGAAATAAGGTTGGGAAGTAGGAAAACTATAAAGAATCTTGAAATGGAGAAAAATGAGCTTTAAGCTTTAGGAATTGTTTGGATGAGTTTCCGACATGATTATGAGCTAAAATTTTGAGGGTAGTCTTAAATAGTGAATATATGGTTATGGTTGAAAAAGCAAGTCGAATGGAGAAATTTAAGTCGGTTAGACAAGGTAAAGAAGCTAAAAATGAGAAAATGTGCTTTAAGCCTTTCTGAGTGTTTGGATGGGTTTCCGAATTGATCTTGAGCTTAAATTTTTGGGAGATACTTGTGTTGTTGATATTGGATCATGGTTAAATATTTAGGCCGAGACTCCTTTGGGAAGTTATTTAAGTTGGTGAATAGTGATTTTGGTCAAAAATAAGAATTTAAGCTTTCTAAGGTGGTTTCTGGGAAATTGTTTGATTCTCTGATTTATTGGAGCTTGAATGGTATTGTTATGATGTTATTAAGGTTATTTTACAAGTGGTGAGCTTGATGTGTGAATTACTACTTCTATAAAGCTTGGTTATGATATCTTACTCATGGTTTGCAAATGTGTTTAAGGATAACCTCTTGTGGTGGTGGTGGAAAGTATTGTGTGATGTTGATATCATGGTTATCCTAAGGCTATGCCTCTTGTGAGAGCCTTTAAGGCCAAGCTGACGTTCTGGCAACAATATAAGCTCCTACTAATGAATTGGAGCTGCCACTATGATCTACTCCTATTGGGCAGAAGTTTTCAATAGGGGGTGTGCACACTTAAGGACATAGGGTGGGTGGTGGTGGTGGTGGACTTCATTTGGAAATATCTTGTTTATGATATTAATTATCTCTTGATAATTCCTGGTACAGGTAAATGGTGTGTGACCTATTCTGATTTGCTATATTGTTAATATTTGTTGAAAACAAAGGTTTTAAAGAGAAAATAAGTTTTTACGGGGTGTGGTAGTGTTACTCAGTTTTTACTGATTTTATTTGTTTGTGTTTTCCTATGTATATGAACTTTGTGTGTTCAGGGTAACTGGGATGGTCACCTTCTCTGCACTGAGGACGAGTCCACCGATACTTTCTATATTTTCATGTTTGTCACCTATCGTAGGGGTATACAGCCTGGGGTCACCGAGATAGTGCTTGAGGAGTGGAACAAGAAGATACAAGGTTTTAGGCACCCGGAGAATGGCAGTAGTCAGTCCATTACCTATGAAGTTTCCACTATTTATGAGTACATGGAAGTAGTCCCATGCTAAGTCGCAAATGATGTAATAGTCTTTGATACCCCTTGCTTTTGGTGTAAAATAGGAGTAGGAGCTAACATAGTAGTTGGCTGGAAGGGGTCTTTTGGTACTAAGGTGTAAAGTGACGGGTTGGTTGTGTCACTCTTTTGGTAGGAGAACAGCGTTGTACGATAGCTAATGAAGGGATGGTGGTGGTAATAGCCTTACACTTACTAGTCTTAGTAAGTGTGGCGGTAACACCCCGGTGATAGTATTAGGGGACCTTATGTAAAAAGACTGACGCATATATAATACAAGTTAATGATGATATTTCAGTTATGGCACGTTTCTTTTAAAAAAAATGACTAAGTAAATGGTGGTGGTAAACCGGGGCGTTACAGTCATACACAATCACAGTCATGTAAGTAAGTTACCTACTAGCAATAAAATATCCCTAGGGTTTTTCTAAGTCACGTATCCTCACAGACGTTTTCCCGTATTCTCCAAATATCCTATGCTCATTGTCCTAGACTCAGTATCTTTCATCAGAGCGGTACTCCACTCTGATACCACTTTTGTAACACCCCTAATCCTAAGTCTTTAATAACGTCGCAAGTCGTAGCATAATGAATAACAAATCGCAGCGGAAAATAAAACTATCTACCTTGGTGTTACTGAAATACCCGGGAATTTGAAGTTAGGAGTACGATATATATAGTCAGAATAATAAGCCCGAGTTAGTAATATAGTGGCCCAGGGAAACTAACGATACTCCTATATTAACTTATTTCCTCTTCCTAGAACTTTTCTCTCCACATTTATTCATTTTAAATACATAGAGTTCTAATTCAAATTGACTTTCTCTTTGTACTTAATTAATTTCTAGAATTCAAATCTGAGTTTACTTCCTATTAGTGATTATCTCTAATTATAGAGTTCAAATCCCATTTGGCTTCTTCAAATTAATTTATATATATTTTGTTATTAGTATTCTAGAACTCTCTCTAACGCAATTATAATTCCATTGCTAGTATTATTGCTTTACTTTATTTAATTTATTTTAATCTCCTTCCTACTTTCAAGTAAATGTTTATTAATTATCTTCCTAGATTTTCTATTCCATCCTTATCTTGTTACAACGATCTACTTTCTCAACAATATTCAAACTAGGAAACTATTTCTGAATTTCTAAAAGAATGTTGTTAGAGATTTTATTTTCCTTCCTGATGTTTCTCAGCGTTATGTTGTTGTATAGGTTCCCTAAAAACAAATTACAATGTTAAGTATTTATTTTGATTTCCTTTTCTGAGTTATTTGTATTTTGTATTTATTTAACTCTTTTGTTTTAAGATAGTAATCATTAACTTGTTTAACAATATCGATTTCCCTTATTCCTATAATTTACTTATTTATATAACGACCTTCCCCACTACGATCTACCTTCATCACGACGCTTCTACGCCTTTGCTCTACCAAAAACTTATTCATGTATCTTCTTCCTTGAGTTCTTATAATTCGCGTTCTCCATTCTACCTTCGGCGTTCTTCACTCTACCCCTGCTGGATCGTTT
Source organism: Limonium bicolor (assembly GCA_023374045.1). Taxonomy (NCBI): domain Eukaryota; kingdom Viridiplantae; phylum Streptophyta; class Magnoliopsida; order Caryophyllales; family Plumbaginaceae; genus Limonium; species Limonium bicolor. The sequence goes on from CM041778.1 coordinate 245,712,075, forward strand.
CCCTTGGTGCCAATTAGGAGCTTTGTTGGGTAATGTATTCTACTTAGTTACTTAGTTATCTATTCGTGGCTCGACGAATTCTGATTGTTAATTTTGGTTACCTAGACGCCGATATCGTTGACGAGTGCTATCAATAGTCCGGAGCAGTTGGGTTCTTGAGGGATTTGGTTGTTCCAGGTAAATTCTATGCTCAATGGTTTTGATTGTGGTTTTGCGAAATATTGGAAAAGGGTTCGTTGTGCTTTTATCTCGGTTATGGTTTGAGGATTTGGGATTATTCCCCACGTTTTGGAATTGAGGAATTGGATTGTGATTGTGGTATTTCAGTTATGGTTTTTGGGAGTCTTTCACAGGTTGTATTCTGTTGTTTGGGAGCCCATAGGTGCTCCCCATTATTGTTATTATTTGCGCTGCACACATTGTTGCAGTTAAGCTCTATGATCTACTCTATGTTACTGCTGTTTCATAGAGGGTGTGCACACTTAAGGACTTAGGGTGAGGTGGTTGTTTGACGGTCCCATAGGTGACTGTCCTGGAATTGTTGTTTGGGGTCCCATAGGTGACCCCGTGTTCGGAATTGTGGTTATTACTTCCTGTTGAAATCTCCCTACTGCGGTCGGTATTGATATGTTTTCTGGAAAATCACCAACTGTTCAATAAAGCCTTCTCATCTGATTATTAAAGGCAAATGAGTTCTAAAGTGTATTTTACAGCTTGAGGTGGAATTTACTCAGTTTTTCTGATTTGTGCGATCCTTTCTGTGTTTTGTCTATGTTTTATGATCGCAGGTATGGATGACTAACTGAGGGGATCGGGACAGCGAATCACATAGTTTAGGACCACGTATTAATAAGGCGATGTCTTGAATTTCAGTGTTTTAGAGATGTTGTTATGTTCTCAAGGTTTTTATACATTAACGTTATTTTGCTTCCGCGTAATTTGAAAGTTAACTTTGGTTTTAATGTTGTTTAGTTCATTAGCCTGAGCACCCATGGGTATTGGGTGTGGCGGTAATGCCCTGGACGTTTTGAGATCCGCTGCTATATTGAAGGTTATGTGCATTTGAGTTTTTGGTTAACTAAGTTAATTGCTCTTTGAATCAGTTTTATCAAGTTTGTGGTTGTATTGAGTTTTTTTAATGACTTCTTCTGCTCGAGAGATTCTCTTGTTGTTATTATGTTTTGCATAAGTGTTTCTAGAGGTTTTTGGGTTCTATTTCTGTATTTAAAACTGCACTTAAGGACCTGTCCAAACGTCCGTCCGGACATCGATGTTCGGACAGGCCCCGAATGTTTCAAGTGTTTTCTTCGTTTGGCTGTGTCCGAACATATGTCCGAACTTCTAAGTTCGGACATCATGCGAGGACGGGTTCGGATTGCAAGTCTCGACCTATGTCCGAACTTGCAAGTCCGGACCAATGTTCGGACCACGTAAGGATTTTTCCGGAGTTTTAAAGTTCGACTTGTGTCCGAACTTCGAAGTCCGGACACAAGTTCAGACATTTGGTTTTTCGCAGTCTTTTTCCCTTCGGCTTGTGTCCGAACTTGCCATGTCC